>JAOEGS010004385.1:11404-25414 GCA_025447755.1 Corythornis vintsioides | reverse complement strand
CCTGGGCTAGTTGAGGGTGTCCCTGCTCCCTGCAGGGGGCTGCACTAGATGCCCTTTGGAGCTCCCTTCCAGCCCTGGCATTCTATGATGCTATGAGTCTATGACTGCAAGATTCTATGATTCTATAACTCCCACCACATGTGAGACCCTATCCTCAACAAAACTGAGAGTGAAAACCACCCGGGGTGTGACCCATCTGTTCGTGGCACAACAGCCAACACAGGTGGGCTTGGCTACAGCTGAACAGAGGCTTCCAGCTCCTGTCTCTCTTCACAGGCATCACAGAATGTCAGGGGTTGGAAGGGACCTAGGAGATCATCTAGTCCAACTCCCCTGCCAGAGCAGCATCCACTTGACATGTTCCAACCCTCCCCACCAGCCCCAGACATTGCTTCTCCCCCCTGCCAGGCTCCCAGCACTCTATCTCCTAGTCAGATGGGCAAAAGCTCTTGACCCCTGGATTTTGCTGATAAATAAAGTGCTGAAAAAAGAAAACGGTCTCATGTGAGCCCTGGGAGGGCTGCAGGGTGGGGGTAGAGGAAGGAGCACCCGTGGCCATGGCTCGTAATCTCCTCGTGCTGGTGTCTGGCATTTGTCAGGCAGCTTGGCACGCCGATAGCGAGGTGACAAATGGGGAAATGGGAAGGGCCTGGGCACCAGCTTCCACCTGTCCCTGCTGTGGGTGTAGCAATGTGTGCCTTCTCACCAACACATACCCTCTGCTCTGACCCTGCCCCTCTCTGGCAGATAAAGGTTATCTCTGCTCGCTCCGACTCACGGGGGGCGAGCAAGTGGGAAGTCCTGTCTCCCTGAGCTAAGCTGCTGGTGAGGCTGGGGCTATGAAACCACCTGAGCCCTCTGAAGAGCCTCTCCCTGCTGGCCACAGGGCATGTGGCCCCAAGAACAGGGCTTGTCCCCTCTCTGTCAGAGGCAGCACCCAAACTGGGGCTTCCCTGAGGAACTGGGACACCACTGGGGCTGGGTGGGAGCTGCTTCCCGAGCCAAGTGTGGGGATCCTCTCAGGGAAAAATGACACGGATCGAGGAGAACTTGGTATCTGCAAGACTCCCCCCCTGGCTGCCATTTAGCAAGTGTGTGTTGAGAAGGTGCCAGGAGCCCAGGGGACCTTCAGGACACGGTGGCAGCTGGGAGCACAGGAGGAATGTGCTGCATCCTGCTGCTTGACAGCCCGGGTCTGTGCTGGTGGGGAATGCTGCCCTTATCTGTCCCCGCTCTCACCCGGCCCGTGTTGCTCCCCATCCATCCCCATGGCTCTGCTGTAATCTCAGGCAGAAGGCTGTTTGCTCAGGGCTGTTTCTAATGCCCTGGGTATTGTCCTCTCCAGTGGATTGGACAAAGTGATGACAAGGACCTGGTAAAAAAAGGTTCTTGTGTCACTGCTCAGCTATGCAGGGCGCTGACGGGCTCCTGTCACAGGGACCTCAGGGCCTTTCTGCTGGGGCCTGGCACTTTCTGCTCACCCTGCCGGAGGTGATTAGAGGGCCACGTCAGCTGAACTTTCCACTGTATAAACAGTTAAGATTCCAAGGTTCAAGTGAAATGATTTTCAAGCCCGTCATCTTTCTGGTATTGCAAAAACAAAAGGCTTAACGTTCAGAAGTGTCAGTGCTCATCTCTGCTCTGTGCTCAGCCCTTTACCCCAAACCCCGAGCACCACCTCTGACTCTAAAGATTGCTGGAGGATCCTTCACTCCGGGACTTTCTTTCAGCTCCTAGTGCTGTGGCACCACCTCCTTCCCATGGCACCCAACAGTACCAAGTAACTTCATATTTGACCCTAACGTGCTGCGTGTTTCACCCTAAATGGGAAAAAACTGGCTTACAGGACACATTTTTTTTCCCCCAGCAGTGATAGAAGAACATTGCGAAAGGGAGAAATTTCAAACTGAACAAATCATTTGAAGCCAGACTTTTTGTTTTTAACTATTTTCTCCTGTAAATGTCTGTTTACCACAAGCTCCTGACAAGGCAGCTGCAGAGAAACTGTTCAAGCACGTTTTCCTAGCCTGAAAACCTCAGCTCCAGAGGATCAAGTCATGCTCAGACTGCCTCAAAAGTTTCCAAAGGGGGGATTTTTTTTAACCTTTTATATATATATAATTTATTTATTTATTTTCCCCACTGTTCTCTCCTTTGACAAGTGGCTGGAGAGATTTTGCTTGAACTCTCCTTAAAAATTCCTCTTCAAACAGAGTCCTGGAACATTTCACCTTCCAAGACATGCTGGAAATGGAGCAGCTCAAGGGCCAGACTGGAGAAGCTGCCACATATACACAGGGTGCACTTCACAACAGCAAAGCCAAGAGCAATTGCTGGGCAGGACAGAGCAGTGTATGAGCATGGAATCTTCCATGGAATTTATACTGGTTTCTGAGATTAAACAAAAGTCAAAGTGCTTCCTCTTCCAGTTCCCATTTTCAACATCAATCTTGTGCTTCAAAGATCCCTCCTGCTCCAAAGCCCTGCCACTGTCCCCAGCTTGTTCTGAGCCCCAGAACACAAGGAGTTCACAGAGGGAAGAGCATCTCTCAGTGCTCACTAGAGACTCAAGAGCCAATCTGGACAAGGGGAGATGGACCTGGGTTCAAAACCTGTGTGGGCTGCTGTCCTGGCACTGCAGGACCCTGCTGGCTTTCTCTGCTTTTGGACCTCCCTGTCCTGGCACTGGGCCCTGGGGAAATCTGAGTGACATTTTTGCCCTGTGTTGGCTTCCACACCAGTCTCCTGCACCAGCACAGGGTAAATAATTGTGGAGGATTCCATCTCCCTCTTCCCTCTGGGTGTAGGTGATGGAGGAAAACCAAGCTCAGGCTGGATTCTGGTGGTAGGAGTGTAACCTCCTTTGGAGTGCAGACTGCTCCTTGGATTCCCCAGCACCCCAGGGATGTTTCTCCATCCCAGCACCTCCATCCTGCTCTGATGGGCCTTGCATACCTCTGGCATCAGTGGGGAAACAAACTCCGGTCTGGCTGAACTGGGGGCACCTCACCTCTGCCTACTGGCATGTAAACGCTTGGCTGGGCACAAGTGGGAGAGTCACCCCACATGGGTGCACCCAGGTCCTCTCCCATGTGAGGGAGGAAGGAATATCTTGTCATCAGTAGCAATCAAAACCTTGGGAAGAGAAAGGGTTTAAGAGTGGAGGTTCTTTCTGGGGACACACATCTGAGATTTTAGTGGTCATTGCACATGCTGTGCTGGACTCAGCTGGGCTTCTTACTGTAAACATCATAAAATCTAAGCAATAAATTGCAGCTCTTAATTCCAAAATGGGCCTTTCCTGCTGTCACTGTGGTACAGTTGGACATTAGGAAGAATGAAGGTGGTAAACACTGGAACATGGTGCTCAGGGAAGTTCTAGAGGCCCCATCCCTGGAGATATTCAAGGTCAGGCTTGATGGGGCTCTGAGAAAACAGATCTAGCTAAAGATGTCTCAGCTCCCTGCTGGGAAGTTGAACTAGGTGACTTTTGGAGGTCACTTCCAACCCCAGGCATTCTCTGATGCCATGATCCTCATAGCTGTGCCAGCCCCTGCCCCGTGCCATGCACCCAAACCAACACACACACTCACTTCACTACCTTTTATGGCCTCTTTCACAGCTGAGTCCACAGGAATAATGTTCTTCTCCACCAGCTCCAAAGGACCTGGCCTGAGTGCAATCTTCTCGTTGAGATCATCTGCCAGTCGGGCTCTTTTCAGCTTCATTTGGGTGGACTGAATGGAGCCTTCTGCAGCTGAGTCTGAAAGTCCAAATGAAAGGAAGGCATCAGGATCTGGAGCATCTCTAAGTGCAGTGCTCAGCAAGAATGTGCTGACCCTTCAGCACGGCCTTTCTGGGCCAAGCATGGCTCAGTGCACAGCAGGAGCTGCTCTGAGGATGGGAGGTGGGATGCTGGACTTGATGGGGATGGTGAGGTTTGGGACATGGGTCCTCCTCTGAGCCTTAGGCCTGACTTATTCATTCCCAAGCAAGAGCTTCTGTCTACTAGTCTAGGGTTGCAAACTGAGTCTGTATCTGGAGCATTTTCCTCTAGGCCCAGGAATAATCTGTAATGCAAACTTCATTTACAAGCTGGACTAAGGGCCAAAGTGGACTCTGGCTCCTGCCTTCCCACTGGCCTCTGTGTGCTAATGTTGATGAATCCCGGCTTCTGGGGAACAGATAGGGGAAAGAACCAGCAACAGTGTTTGACAACTGGAAGAAATGGCTCAAAAGCTGCATTTTTGGAAGTGAACATTTTGTGTGACTACTGTGCTTCAGGGGAAAAGAAAACCCAAGCCAGAGAGGAGTGTAACAAAGGCAGCCAGAACTGGAAGCTACAGCCCTACCAAGCCCAGATGAGAAGTCCAAAACTGTTGAGTGATGACAGAAGAGTTGTCAATGATACAGAAAGATTTCTTGAGCAGAGGTGATCTGCCTCCTCTGGTGGAGTGAGTAGTGAGGAGTGGGACTTTCAACTAGACCATGTCTCTAGTCTCTAAAGTAAGAAGGGCTGCATCTAGGTTGTGCTATCTTCAAAGACTCAATACTCTTCTAGAAGAACTGTAGACAACACAAGTTGCAGGGTTTGATAGCAGGAAAAATGCTCTGCAGGAGGTCAGGAGAGCTGATCTAGGGTCACTTCTGGCCTCAAACTATACAGGGCAATGAATGCACATGAGCTCCTTGAGGTGAGCAGTAACAGAAGGTGTGGGGCAGCACAGCCAACTTTCTCAACACACACCGGGCAGTATCTGCTCCACCTCTCCTCTGGTTGTGCCTGGCTGGCCCTGCCCATACCTGGTGACTGCAGTTGTCTCCACATCTGCTTTCCAGCCCCCAGGCCCCAGCTCCAGTCCATATTGCTTCTATGATTTAACCTAAGGGAAAGACACTTCCCACCATCCCACACCAGAAATGCTGCTGGCTTGTTTTAGGGGCGGAGACCCAAGGGAAAAGAAAGGCAGTGGCACTAGCCTGGGCCCCTGGCTCAGCCCTCCTGCATGCTGGAGATGACACACAGACTTCATCCACACTGACAGCAGAGACCAACTTTTACAGCTGCCAGAGTGATCTGCTTCTTGCAGGTGACTGACAGGAGTGGAGGAGAGAGGCTGCACATCCTCCTGTCTCTAAGGAGCTTGTTATCTCTGGAGATAACAAGGGAACCACAGTGTCTGAGGAGGGAGGCAAGTGGAGCCATGCCAGCTCTCTGGCTGGGAGGGAGCAGCAGGGTGGGAGAGGGGAGAAGTGCTGTGGCTCATGGGCTGATAGAAGGGCTCACCCTCTCATATGGCTGTGCTCGGGTCATTGGCTGCATTGCCATGAATTGTCACAGAGAATATCCAGAATTACTGCAAAACAAAAGGTGTCCAGCATGGAGGGTACTGCAGCTACCTGCTACAGGGATTTCAGTGCCCTGGACAACAAAAGCCCTGGATATGTTTTCCATAAGGATCAGATGTTTGCACCTCTGTCTTCTCTCACAGCTGTTCTCTACCCCACTGTCCTCTGCAGCATCTTATACTGGTCCCTGGCAGAGATGGGAGAAAGGTTTGGGTCTGCTTCTGTTGGTAAACAAGTGTGTGACCTGCTTCCTGAAGACTAGGGCTGGAATGAATTCCATACAACACGTGTCCCATTGGCATCTACCTCTCATCAGCAGCTGGGACAAAGTTAATCATGATGAGGGGCCTGAAGGGAACCCAAGTGGGATGGGAAAGACAGGAGTCACAAGGCAAGAGACACGAGGAGCATGTGGGAGAAGCTCAGAGATCCTTACCTTGTAAAATGTGCATATTGACCAGGTCTGATCGCTCAGGCCTGCTTCTGATCTTGTGCTTGAGATAGTCTTCAGTCTGCAGAACACAAATGCAGAGAGTTACCTGACTAGAGAAGCAACAAGCTACAGAGAGAATCTGCCTCTGGGCCATCCCGTGTTTCTTTTGGATTTATCACAAGCTGGGTTGAGTGAGCATCTTAAATGGCTTTTTTTCCCACTCAAACGCTGTCTTGTTCTTGGGCAGAAGTTCTTCAGAAGGGGAATGGTGCATGGAGCTGCTGACTGTCACTACACCCACTCCTAAGCCCTGTCTTTTCCAGTTTCCTCTAGTGTGTGAAGTATTACCAGGGCTCATGGGAGGGAAGAGACCTCTCCACGGGGAGTGGCAGATCTGCTGCTAGCTTAACACACCGTGTCACCTTTGAGAGCTGCACCAAGGCAGCTCCAGAGTGCAGTTAGTGCCTTCTGTGAGCCAGGCACCCTGACATGAGTCAGAGCAAGTCATGAAGATGACCACACTCTCTTATCCAGGTCAGCCACGGGGCTTATCCCTCCTGCAGTCCTCTGCTCCGTGGTTCCCCACACCAGCTATGCTGTGAAAATCCACTTTGCAGATCAGCTGAGCTTGTGATGAACACGATCTTGGAGTCTTGTGCCAACTTCCACACAGGTTTAGGAACAGAAAGAGGTAGAATAATGCTGTCCATTAGGGCCAAGGAAATCCATGATGGGGGCAAGTGACCTCTAGAATACAAATTCAAGCTTATCTGTTGGTGAAGAAAAGCTAGAGCAAAAATTGGCCAAATTATTAGTTGTTTGCTAAGCTGAGATGAAACAAGAAATAGTCTAAAAACTGAACAGAGTTCAAAGGATGATTAAAAAAATGTTCATAGTTTATAGTTTGAAGATAAATAGAATAGTACAAGCAGCTGGAGCAAAACTGGAAAAGCCACAGTATGAAATGTACAGGATCAAGAGAAAAAGATTTCAGAAGGATTTCTGCAGCCAGGACAAGGCAATGGAAAGTGGTGTCTGTGTTCCATAAGCAGGAGAAAGAACTGTGCATGCTGCTGAGATGGCTACAGGATTTAATGCCTTTTTAAACCATCCTCACTAAAAAGGTAAATGGCTATTTATCAGTCAGATGGACAAGCCAAGAACCTGCAGCAACAAGAAAGAAGAAGCTCCAGTTATCAGGTTGGAGAGCAGGTTGGAGAACACTCAGATGAATTAAATGTTCCCAAACAGTCTGGGATAGACAGGGCCAGACTAATATCAACTATTCGTGGCCTCCAAAAAACTGGACAAAGGAGAGCTTAATTTCTTGCTTTAAAAGAGATGGAGAGAAGAAACCAGAATGTTATAAACTAGACAGCAAGGTATTGGACCAAGTCATCAAACAGTCTGTATAAATGGATTTTGAAGATAGCAAGGAGGTGAGTAACAGCCAGGATGGATTCATCAAGAACAAACCCCACCACACCAGCCTAATTTCCTTCTATGGAGAGATGACAGATTTCTGTTACAGGAATAAACAGTGAATGTCATATAACTTGGCTTTAAGCATGTTTTAACACTATCTCACAGGGCTTTCTAATCTGCAAGCCAGAGACATTTTCTCTGGATCAGACAAACATAAAAAAGGAGCAGAGCTGAGGGTCACCAGAGGAATTAGGAATGGCTCACAGTCTAAACACAAGAATATATTAAATCACATTACACAGCCATTTTTCCTCCCAGTCAATATCTTCATTAATGCCTTGGATGACAGAAGACATACACCTGGACTCTGGATCAGTCAAGGCTCACAGAATACAAGGCAGAGAATTGGGAGTAATTGAAGAAATGATCTGAAATACATTTGTTACCCTTTCAAGGGCTGTATTCAGCTCACAGCCACAGCTCAGCCAGCTGATTAAGCACTGGGGTGGGTGAAGACAATCCACCAGAGATGCTTCTGCAGTGCTCACTGGACAGTGGTCTTAGGCAGAAATTAGTTACTCCATAAATAGAGAGAAAAAACCCCCATAAAAGACTGTGGAGAACCTATTGATCAGCAGTTGAACCACATCCCAGGCCAGCAGACAGCTTTCTAGGAGACACAGTGAAGGGTGTCAGATGGGCTCTAGGATCAGAAAGGCCACATTCTGTGTGCCCTGAATCTGCAGGAGTCCATGGGAATGGATGACAGACTATGGAGCCAGAGATGGGATCCATAGTGAGGCTGAAGGGAAGGGAGGCTGCTCAGTCCAGAGGTGAGATGGCTGTGGGGAAGCAGGATGCAAAATACTTCTTTTAAAGTGCTACATGAAAAGAAAAGATTAAAAGTTCTGTGTGTGAATGCCCTGAGGAAAAAATGTGGTTGGCTTCAACTTCCACACAGCAGCTTGGGCTGGAAACTGAGGGACACAGCACAGGTTGGAGAGCACTGGAGGAGGAGGATGTCTGTGAGATGTCTGTCAGTGGTCACACATCTGTCAGGAGTGACCCAGATGGGGCTGTCCCCTCCAGTCCTTCCCTGCCACACTTGCTGGGGAGCTGGGAATAAGTGCTAAAGCCCTTCTGAGCCAGACTGCCTCAAGAAACTCAGCCTGCTCTCTGTCCTCCAGTCCAGCAATCTGTTACAGGACACTGACTTCAAAGCCTGCTGCACTGGCCTGGTGCCAGCCTCTAACATAGCCAGTGACATGTTTAAACAAATAGTAGACACTGTATTTACTGAAGTCTTTACAATTCCTTACCCTTCCCTTCCACACACCCCCCTCCCCATGTTTTTTTTCCACAGCTTATTTCCACCAACACAATCCCTTGCTTGCACCACGTGTGAGTTTACCTGGTTCCAGTGCCAAGCTGGAGTCTGCACCTGAAGGCTACTAAATCAG
This sequence comes from Corythornis vintsioides, assembly GCA_025447755.1. Taxonomy (NCBI): domain Eukaryota; kingdom Metazoa; phylum Chordata; class Aves; order Coraciiformes; family Alcedinidae; genus Corythornis; species Corythornis vintsioides. Next base: position 16,747 of record JAOEGS010004385.1, on the reverse strand, counting down.
ATCCTCTGATCAGGTCCTGACTTGGGCTGAGCTTGAACTGCTGTCCTAGTTGTTTGTGTTGAGCCCAGCACTGGCACTGCATTAGCCTGACTTTCTGCTGTGATTTCAGTTCCTTTTGACCTTTGTTGTTTATAAACTGTATTTGTGTCACTGGGGTACAAATGGTGGAGAAAAACTTCAGATGTGTTGTGGTTTTTTTTTTTTGTTTCTAGCATCAGCAGAAGCTGAAGAGCTTTCAAAACCACATGAAAGTGGTTATTGTTATCTACTTTCTGTTTGCAGAGCACCAGTTTGGAAGAGTATCAGCTAAACAACAGATGCCATTGAAAAATTACCTGTTGGGAGCTGCTGCTCTCTCCCTGTCCCAGCTCTAAGCAGGGCACCCTTGCAGAGGAGCACATGTTTATTATGGGCTGTGCTCATTACTGTCTTGGTTAGCATGCTCTGAAAGATGCATGGGCTTTGGGACAGGCTGGACCATCCTTCCCTTTCCCCAGGCAGCTAGCCAGTGAAAGCTTTTGAAGAGAAAGGCAGAGACACAAATGTATACTGGAACTGTAAAATATATGACACTTCAAGGATACTTTGGATTGCTTGAAATGTTGTAAGCATACTAATTTCTCAGCGTCGTATTGTGTTCCTTATGCTAGCTGCTTATGACCACAGGAGACTCAGGGCAAGTGATTTGGAGTGTGTTTAAGTTCAGAAGAAGCACTTTTCCATACTTCACACAATCCTTCTTCCTTCTAAAGGGTCCTTTTCCATGTGTCTGCCAGAGTGTTCTGCAGCTTAATGGAACAAATGACTGTGTTCCAGCAAAACCTGCTGCTTGGTCCCTCTTCCATGGGCATCCCCCCAGCCTGGGCAAGGCTTGGAAAACTGATTTCCCAAAAAGAGATCACATCACAGAGGTTCAGCATGTTCTGGAAACAGCCACTTATTCTATCTCTACCTTCTGCAGTAGTTAGGGAAGCCTGAGTGCAGTTAATTAAGGGTGGTGGTGGGAGCCTGGCCCACGTAGCCCCATGGACATGAAAAGCCACACTCCTGTCTGATGACAAGTGTGAGCTCCCTGGGGACTCACTCCATGTGACAAGGGACATCTGCTTTCCTCTTGCTAAATGGTCAGGCTCCCTCAGTCCTGCTTGCTGCTGGCCCTGATCTAACCCTGATGACTTGATAAGGAGCAGAGAGCAGCCAACATGGTGAGGAGAGGGCCATGGACCTGGCCCAGGGAGGAAAAGGGCTGGTTGGATATCCACTGCACCCTGCCCACAGCATCTTGTAGAACTGAAAGTACAACAGCACAGCTCCATGTCTGGAAGCAGGGGGAGATGCCCTGACTTCCATCCATGGATCCAGGGCCCGAATGGAGGATGGCAGAGGAGGAGGCAGTGGTGGAAGGTGCTTTCAAACCCCACAACACATGCAAAGCAAGCCCACGTGTTCCCTCACTGGGATGGCTGCAGGAGTTACCTTGGCTCGCTCCAGGCTTTTTCGCTGCTCATGGAATGTGGATGGGCTTTTCAGTGCTGCAACAGGAAAGAAAGAGGAGCAGTCAGCACAGGAGCAGAAGCAAGCAGCCACCAGGATATTCAGCAACAGCATTTTAATGAGTGCTATAAAAATAGCAACACAAACTAGCCGGTCTCTTTATTGCACTGACTAAAAATAACTCAGGAAAGCTCTGGGAAATCCCGTGCTCTCAGCCAGTCCATGGCAAGAGGCTGGAGGACAAAGAGCACGGGGAGCACAGGAGGCACATGGGAGGGGTGAAAGCTTTGAGATGGAGTGCTCCGTGGGACACAGCAGAGAGCAGAGGCAGCTTTTCCCTCCAGTGCTTCCTGCAGGCTGTGAAAGGCACCACAGCCCCAGGAGAGAGCTGGGAAGAGCAACAGCTTGAGAGGGAGCCTCACCTGCCAGTAAAACCTGCAGGTGACTGAGGCTTGAGGCCTGCAGGAAAGCAGAAAAGACCTGCCTTGCTTCTTGGAGTTATGTGGGTGCAGCCTCCAGAGAGGGTATTTCAGGATAAGGCCCCAGAACTGTGGTGCTGTGTCCCTCTTCCACCCCTGACTACCCCTGCAGTGGACATCTATCCTGTCCCCTGGCCATGGGACCTCCCTGGGCAGGCAGCAGACCATGCCCTCAGCATCTCCTGACACCAAGGAGGAGTGACCCAGCAGGACTCCTGAGCAGAGGCCAGTGGTCTCTGGTTGCTGGACTGGTGAGCATCAGTCCCATGTAGCAGTCTGTACTGGAGTAATGGAGAACCCTGCACGTTCCCAGTACAAATAGCAGTAGAATTTGCATGGTGAAAGGGTTAATATGTCTCAGAACCTGCCAAAGTTCTTCCCTGGCTGTGTAAGCAGGCAAAATTAACTGCTCCCATTAGGACAGGGGAGGGGAGGGTGTCCCACAAAACCAGTCTGCTACAGCTCTTGGCTTGGAATTCCCCTCCCACCTTCTGCAAGGGATCCAATAAGCTCACAAAATAGCTTCACACAGCTCATGTTATCCTCCCTCAGTCTAAAGGAGGAAGAAGAGAAGTTTGGGGGCAGCCAGGAAAGATTTTTGGGGTCCTGAGAATCATTTATTCAGGGGGACAACCCCCAGGGTAAGCTCCAGAACTTCCAACAGCTCCAAGTGGAACCCAGAAAGCAGGATCCTGCTCCTGATGCTCTGCCAGCAGACATACAGACAAGCTGTGCCATGCTCCAGTGGGCAGCCACGGGGACTGGTGATCAGCAGCAAAACACAGCAGTGCACAGGAGAAGCTGAAGTTAGCAAGAGAGATGACTTCTACAACCCTGTGAACTCCTGACACTGGCATGGACCAAAGGCTGTGCTGCTCCAGAGGAAAAGTGTTGCAGGATTTAGTCATTTACCAAGATTTTTTTTTTGAAGGAATTATGTGGATGCTGCAGCTTGTATTAGTCTGCAAAACAAACAGAGACATGGCTAGCACTGGTTATTCAGACAACCTGTTGGGGGGTGACGTGTCCCCCTGCAATGGCTGAGGGTATGGAAGGCAACAGGGCAGAGCTGCCGTGAGGGGGGTTGGCATTTTGGGACTAAAAGGTTTCAGTTAAAGGCTGAGGTGGTGGCTGCTACAGCAAGAGGGTCTTGACTTCAAATAGGCTGCCCAGGAAGGGGGAGGCCCCAGCCCTGGGGGTGTTTCAGGGGGGTTGGGATGTGGGTTTGAGGGCCATGGGTTAGGGGTGAGCTGTGCAGAGCAGGGCTGATGGTTGCACTGGATGATCCCAAGGGGTCTTTCCAACCTGAGTGTTTCTTGCAGCCCAATACAGGACTCTGGAAAGAGGGAACCTTGCCTTGAGGAATACTTGATTCTGCAAGCTGCCTCCCCCTGCTCCTGGGTGGGTGAGCAGGATCCAGTTGGAGTCCAGGGCATCTGTACAGGTCTAGGGAGAGGGTTCATCTGTGCTCAGCCCTGCAACCTGCCCTTCTGCAACTGACCCCACATGCTCTGGATTTAAATGATTTGTTGGGTCTCTACCAGTTTCTCTGGGACCTGCTGTTGCATGAGCTGGAAAACTCCCACTCTGAGCCTGAAGAATGGGGCAGGCTTTGCTCTGACCTGCACTCCTATGCATGAGGAGCTGTCTCAACACACATGGACCTGTCTCAACACACATGGACCTCCCCTTGCTTGCAGAGGATCCTCCACACACACAATCAAAAGGCTGAAGGAACTCAGAGGCTGCTCTTGTCTGTCTTGATTTGTAGAGCCTTTTTCAGTAGTGGTGGCTGTTTTGCCAGCTGGTTGTTCAATTTACAGCCTGAAAACATCTGACAATCAGAGCCCAGCTCTGGACCCGGAGTCCTGTGCAATGCTTCTGCTCCTGAGCACCTCCTCTGGGCAGATTCCTGCCTTCTGCAGGGATGTGGCCATCTGAAGGTTTCACAGTTCTTGGAGGAACACCCAGGGGAGTGTGAACAGAGATCAGGCAGGCAGCAGCATTAGTCTTTTTCAGTCAGACCACAGACTGGACTTTGGTGAGGACATCCATCTCTCTGTGGTATGCTCAGGCAACTCTGATCCTCCCTGTGGTGGTCTCTTGGGTACCAAAACACAGCTGGCTTCCTAGGACTCACCCCAATGTTTCATAGTGCTAGAGCTGCACTGCTGAACAGCTCAGCAGGCTCTGGGTATCCTCAACTCCCCTTCCAAGGGTTTTCTACAAGCCCTCACATCTTTTATCCATCACTATTCTGTCACTTTGACTGAACTTCCATTGCTCTCTCTGGTCTCAGTACAAAATGGATCAGCTAGAGAAAGTTTTTCTGTCCTGGGAACATCTCATCAGGAAAAGCATGCAACAGATTGAAAGCAATCCCTGTGCAAAATCTGATGTGCAGTGTGGGGTCAGGTGTAAGGCTGTTACTAAACCTGAGCTCACCATGGAGCCCTGAATTCCCACCTCTCATCTTTCCAGAAGGGCTGTTCCCAACCCCTGTGGTTACAGCCATTATGGGCTCATTTCTCACCCTTCTGCAATACCTGTGAACTGAGATCTTGTCCCAGTGCAACTCCCAGAGCCCACCTCACCTGCTGCTCCCCAGAGCCAGCAGGGCATGGGAAGATCCAGCTAAACAAAGGCTTATTTTTCATCAAGAACTGGAGAATCAGGCTGGGGCTTCCATGCAGAACATGCTGATCTCCAACATTTTCTCCTGAGGTCCAATTCAGGGATTAAATTATGCACATTTTTTAATATCATGGCAAAAGTGGTTTTTCTTCTGTTGCTTGACAGTGAGTGAACTGTGCTCAAGCTTCCCAAAATGGCCTTCTTGGACAGAAACCAGACTGCAAAATGTCAGCCTGCAAGCAGGGAGAGCAAAGAAGCAAGAGGAAAATACCCTTCAGTTGCCATCACATACATTTGGTGGTGTTAGATGTCAGGTGGCATTTGCCATGCATGCAGGCTTCTCAGGTGGCACTGCTGCTCCATGGGTGTGCAACAGGGTGCCCTGCAGCTTATCCCAGTGTCCTGTTCTCACAGGGTGCACTCAGCAGCTCGGGAGATGGGAGGCATATTTTTGGCAACTGACTGTATTGCCAGTGCTTGTGACAGGGTCACCAGTGTCACTGGATTTTGCTTAAAGCTCCAGCTCCTGGAGTCTTGCCCTTCAGTGGCAGGCAATGTAAAACCTGAATGGTTAAAGAAACAAACAGGAATGAAGAGAATGGGCCTGTTTATGGTCCCTGCCACTTCCAGACTGAGGGAGCTGGGATTGTTCAGGCTCGAGGGAGACCTTAGAGCACCTGCCAGTGCCTGCAGGGAGCTGCTCCAGAGCCTGGAGAGGGGCTGTTTGCAAAGGCCT
>JAOEGS010004385.1:0-11344 GCA_025447755.1 Corythornis vintsioides | reverse complement strand
GGTGGGCTTGAGGAGGCTCTGAGCACCCTGCTCTAGCTGAGATGGCCCTGCTCTCAGCAGGGGTTGGGCTGGGTGAGATCTGGAGCTCCCTTCAACCCAGCCATGGCTGGGATTCTATGACTCTATGATTTATCAGTCATTATTTTTGTCACCCTGCTCAGGTTTCCTTAGTGCTTGATGCTGGCAACAGTGCCCTGAGAAGGCAGGTGTTGCAGACACAGGTACTGCATGGGAGGGCAGAAGGCAACAAGCAGTGCTGGAGCTCTCAGGCTGTTGTTCTGCTCTTTAGAGAAGAGCAAGGTCAGCCAGAAGAGACAAAAGGAACAGCCTTGGGGAGCTGTGATCTTAGCACAGAACTCAAGGGGCCCTTGATGATCTGATCCTCTGCCTGTGTCCCAGCTAATCCCAGATCCCTGCACATCACCTGAGCTAGGTGAGGATGGAGTTATCCAGCAAGCTGGGCTGAGCTCCCAACATCATTTCTCTGGAAGTGCTGCATGTTCATGAAGCACCTCCAGGTGCAGAAGGGGATCATTTGCAGTCAGTGACTTTTTGGGGTCTCACAACTGTCTTTTCAAGGCTGAATTAGATGGTAATGGGCCTGGAGCTTGTCCTTCAGGCTTGAATGCCAGGTTAGCAAGGATGAATGTGGTCAGAGAGGAGAAAGCAGGGTGACCATTCAGCAGCAAGCAGGTCCAGGTGGACTCTGGTGAGTGAAGTTCTGCCCTGTGTGGTCCTGGCTGGGCACAGGGACAGATGTGGGTATGTGTCACCCACACAGGGGGTACCTCTCCTCGCTGGGGCAAGGCTGCTACCCACTCTTTCCTTCTTGCACAGCCTCCTGTGATGGTCCCTCTCTACCTCTTCTTTGCTCTGTGGGTCTGATCCTGGCACAGAGGTTGCTGGATGTTGCAGGAGGATAGGAGATTCTCTGTCCTTGCCAATGGTGAATCTTTGTGAGTCTTCTGCTTGCAGTTGTCCTGCTACAGCAACCTCAAGGAGCTGCATTTTTGGGTGGTGTCACCTAAACATCACTCCCAACTTCAGTCTTAGCAGTGGCATTGTAACCTGTGGGGCAAATGCTGCCCATCACTGCACAGCACCAGGGACCACATTTCTAGAGAGCAGGAAGAGGAGCCCCCCCTGGTACCAATCTGCTCAGAGGTGAGTGGGTCTGAGCAGGCAGCTGGTGCCACAGAGTGCCCCAGCAGTGCCCAAGGTGGACACAGACCCTCTGAGCCAGGTGAAAAGGCAGCAGCAGATACTCACGTGGCATGATGCCTTGGTCTGCCAGCTGCTCACGGGTCCTTCTTTGCTGAAGCCGTAGCTGTAAAACTGAGAGAGAGAGACTGGGGGTCAGAAGAAGATGCAGGACTTTGCTGAAGCACCCACACATCCACCAGGGACTAGGGTCTGTGTGTGGCACAGAGGTCTGGCACTGATTGCTGCTGCTGCTGGACTAGCATTGGTGCCAGGGAGGACTTCCAAGGTGCAGCAGGACAACAGCTGAGCAGGGCAGGGCTGTCTCAGCAGCCCACCTGGCACCTGGCATAGCAGCCCTAGGCAACCATGGCTTCAGCTCTAAACTCTGAAGCTGGCAGTTGGGTAGAGCTTTCCAGCTCCATCCACCTCTCCAGGCCTGGCAGCACATTTGCAGCCCTGCAAGGCTTGGCAGAGGATGCAGACATGCTTGCTAGCATGGTGAGGAGAGCTTCATGCCATGTCTGGATGCACCCACTGCTCCAAGGGCCTGCAATGGAGAAGTTCTTCTCCTGCCAGGAGAAGTTCTTCTAGAAACCATGCACTGAGATGAATCACTGAGCAGAGGCACTGAGGGGCTTCTTGATCCAGCCTCAGCTACAAAGCATTGACCCAAGACACTGCTGTCCATACTCAGAGCATGGAATGCCATCCTACCACCCACCTGCACCTGTGCAGGGCTGCACAGGTGATATCATCCCAGCCCTCAGGGAACCCTGCCAGTACCTGGAGTTAGTGATATACTCCACACCTTTGCTTGGGGAAATTTGCCTTTGAGAAGACAGACACTTGTATTACAAGGTCAAACATAAGCATCATTTCCTTCTTTTCTTGCTGGAAACTTCATACATCTTTCAGTGGTCATGAGAGAACTGCATTCACATCCCCTGCTCACCAGCCTGCATCCCCTTAGCTGCTCAGAGATGGAATTGGAAGGGAAGGAGAGGGGAAAAAAAAACTTGTTTGTCCTCAGAAGCAACCTGATGAGCTCTGGCAACAGCTCATGTCTCCAGTGCTGCTTCCCTGGGATGTGAAGCAAATCTGAGTAAGGATCTCTTCCAGAGGAGTCCCCAGAGAGGCTCCCTGAGATGCCACTGCCTGGGGCTTTCCCATGCCTTCTGTAATAGCATGTCTCACATCCAGAGGAAATGTTTCATGAATACATCACCAGGGACAATGATCCACCAAATGCCAGCACTTTTTAGGACACCAGAGGTAGGGTCTGTGAGGGAAAAATGAAGCCTTCAGTAGCTGGTGAAGCTGGCACGTGTGCCAGTGTGATGCTGGTGACTGGAGTCACTGGCAAACCTTGCTGCCAGGGAATTCTGTAGCCCTCCAGTGCCTCAGGACATCACCCCCAGTCAGTGCTGGTTCTGCCCATGGACACAGATGGAGACCCTTGCACTCCAGGCACCTACACTGGACCCAGTTCTGTGGGTCCCTATCCCTCAGGGGACCTCAAAACCGAATCAGACAGTCCATGCTCTAGGAATGTGCCCTTCCTCCTTGGCTGTGAGGCAGTTTAGTGGCAGCCAGTCATGGTGGGTATCTTCCCCAGGGTGAGGTGGGCCTCAGTTCCTCCATGCAGGAGAATCTTCTGGTCACAACACTGAAGAACCATGCAGAGGTTTGCACTTTCCCCAAGGAACTGCTGTAGATTTATGGAACAGGGGAGCTAAGGGAGGCTCTAGACTGTCCAAGAATAAAGATTTCCAGTTCTCCACTTTCCAGCACCCAGGCATTAAAGCATCTCACCTTCAGCTGAGGCAATTTACACACAACAAACCACCCTCATCAAATGGGAATCAGAGAGAGCAAAGCCTTCTGGAGCCACCTATGGCACTGCCAAGGGCACACACTCTGCCCCAGCTAGCTGTAAAATGTGCCCAGTGAGCTGCTCCATCCCTGCCCTCCACAGCTCCCACGTGCACCAGGTGATCTGCACCATTTCAGTCAGACTGGATACGGCCACACCAGTCCCACAGCCCATCCATACCAGCAGGGATGCTGTCAGTCAAACAACTGTGCATTCAGTGCCCACATTCTCTGCTGCTTTCTCAGCCTTTCCTAGCAAACCAAGAGTCCAACAGCCTTGGGGCTGAGCAAGCTGCCAGCCAGGCCTGGGTAGGAGAAACTGAAACCTTCCAAATTCCCTTGAAGTGTTCCTTGGATGGTAAGGATGCTTTCCAGGGGAGGTGGCTCTAGGATTCAGCATCTGCCTTGTTGCAAGAAGTGCTGCAAGTGAGAGGAGGTGTCACTGGCACAGCTCAGGTGCAGAAGCAGCACTCATGAGCCCAGCTATTCATCCCCTTCCAGCAATCAGTACACAACCAAGGGCAGCCTATTCTGAGCAACACAGGGGTTGTCCTGGGCCATGCTCAGCTTACAAACTTCCCCTAAACCACAGGACAAGGAGGATAAGTGTATCCAGCCTTGTCTCTTCATGTCACACTTCCAGATGTCTGAAAATGCCAACCACCTCCAGAAGCAGCCCAAGTTCCACAGTTCAAACAGTTATTTCAGCCACTAGTCATCCAGACCTGGACCTCCTCATCAGCAGGATGCATGCCTTGACTCCCAGATACCATCACTAGGGAATTCCAAAGCCCATTACAAACCATCTGAAGAGAATGAGCTGTGGGCAGTGTCAGCACTGCTGGATGTCTCTGCAGTTAAGAGGTGAAGTACCACAATTTTCAGCAGCTCTGAGTCAGTGCTTCAGCTTGCAGCAGGTACCAGCTGAAGGGTTGAGCCTTTCCCTTACAACCAGCAACACTGGAAACAGGGCTGGGGGAGCCCCTGGCACCACCCAAACAACTGTCACTTAGCTGCTTCTTGAAATCTGTTGAAGCTGTGTCTGACCTCAGCTGCATCCCTGGCCTCTTCCTATGCTATGTGTCTGGGGGTCTGAGCTCTGAGTGCTGCTGAATCCTGACTCAGAGGTGGGACTCACTCTGAGGATGCTGTCACTCCCCATCTAGAGGAAATACTGGTTTTTCCTGAATATTCTTTTTTTTTTTTTTTTTTTTTTCCAGGAAACTGCTTTGCTAACGCTTGAGAAGAACATTTCTGTTACAAGGAGTGCTGACTGGAGCTCTGGTGAAACAATCCCACACCCCCAGAACCCTGCTGCCTGTTTGCACCATTTTGCACAGTGAGAGACTAGACTCTGGTGCAGAGAAGATCTCCTGGCATCATCCACAGCTGGCTCTAGTGTTTTAAGTGACCAGTTAACAATGCCCCTGACTCACAGTTTTAGTCATCCTCCTCCCTAGGAGGTGACCTCAGAAGCCAAGAGGACAGCTTGGGCCTTCCTGGCCTGGTGATGCAGTGGAAAAGCCACATTCAGCTCCTCCCTCCAGCCCAGGCAGACCTGGCCTTCTGCTGCCATCTGCACTTGGAGCCCAGTCCTTAGCCAGGATAGGAGTTTGATCACCTGCACCAGAGCATCCCTGGTGCTAGGGCATTGCCAGAGTGCTCACAGCACCCTCCTCTCTCTGGGGTAACAGCACAGGGGGGCTGAGGGAATTCCTTTCCTGAAGGGCTGAGGACCAGCAGGCAAAGCCATGGCTGAGCTGGGCTAGTGTTGGTGAGTGTCCAGGAATGACACTGGGTTGGAGCACCTTCCCACCAGCACTTGTAGAGTGGCCAGGGCAGGTTCCCTGGATGCTCTGAGGCTGCCAAGGTTTTTGCAGTGTTGAGCTCAGCCTCAGTGCTGAGATACCTGCCCAGGTAGAGCTGCTTCTTGACTTCTGAGACAGCCCCTGTCTTTGACAGACCCCCTAGGAGTGGGAGTGACAGAAGCACAGCTCCTGCTGCTTCTGTCCATGTGGTTTCAGGTGAAATCCCAGGAATTGCTGGTTTTCTCCCAGCCCAGTCCTTTTGCCCTGACTGGGACACCCCTCTGCAAACAATGCAATTGCTGTGCTCCCCTCATCCTCTGAGAGAGGCCACTGCTGTCAGCAGAACTGGTGGCCAGGCTGTTGCCTGGTGATCCCTGCACCCTGTTCTGCTCCCTGCACCAGCTGGTGCCCTGGGAGTGCACAGGACCAGCAGAAGTACCAAGTGTGTGACTGTGGTGGGACTCAGCAACCAACCAAAGCTGCCACTGACCCTGCAGAAAGCATCACTGCTCCCTTTGCCAGCCACCCCACCAGCTCATTCCTGCTCTCTGTGGTCCAGAGCTGGGGGTCTGAGGAGAAGTTCTGGGGTGTACAGGATGGGGCTGCTCTGCTGGGGCCAGTTGGCAGCAAATGGGGAGAGAAAACTCCTGTTTTCAACACCAACAGCTTTTGTTGCACATCAAACAGCAGCTGAGCAAACGTGGAACACGTGTTTGGCCATGAAGTGTACCAGGGGAACCTGGTGACTTGCCCCTGCTCACACACTGGCTGGCAGAAAAGGGCCCTGTTTTGGAGGCAGGGTGAAGCTCTGCTGCAGAACAGCACCACAGGGCCTGCTTTTTGCTTTCCTGGAGCTGAAATTTTGCAAAAACAGCCTGGCCAGGCCCTGTTCTGAGCCCCTCCATGGCTCCTGGTCCATCCACTCTGCTGACAGCCAGGTGCCACAAGGTGGTTTCTTGGTAGGGTCACATCTCCAGCTCCATGTTATCCTCTGACAGCACAGCCTGTGTGGCACTTGTGCAAGCAGAGAAGATGCTCAGCCAGGCACATCCCAGCTGAGATAGCCATGGAGAGCCCTGGCAGTGCTCTCCCAGCCAGCCGCTGCCTTGCAGTGAGGCCCAGACCCAGCAGCTCTACCTCTGCCTGTGGTGCTCAGCACCTCAGAGGGTGGCAGTATTTTCCCTTTCCCAGGCAAACATGCTACAGATCAGTGAGTTACCCAGGAGGCTTCACTGCACCCACAATCTCACCTCCCTGGGTGAGAACAACGTCTCTGAACTCACATCCTGACCTGCAGGTGCCTTGGAAGAGACCAAGGACCACACCTGGCTGGCAAGGAGCCCAGACCACTGGATGGCCACAGGTCACCACTAAAGGACAAGCAGCTGTGAAATCCCTCTGAGGGCTCACAGCGTGCAACCCAAACCTCACCATGGCCCTGCCCACAGGCTGGGAGTGATCTCAACACCCCTTGGAGTGATCCCAACACCCCTTGGAGTGATCCCTTCAGCATCCTCCTGAGCAGCCCACACAGCCTTCCCCTCAAGCACAGTGAGCTCTGTGCTAGAACACGTCTGTCAGTTAACACACCAAGGTGTAAGGTGCTGGAAAAATGAAATCAAGCACCAACTGATCTACATCAAGTCAGTGTTTTACAGCTTGCTGAGATCCCAGAACAGTGTTGCTGGCTACAGACAGGCCATGGTGTGAATGCACACTCTGTTTGTGACCTGCTCACGATCTGAGAGGAAAGGCAGGCACAGGCTTTATCTCTGGACATTGGGAAATGGAAATAAAGGTTCTGCCAACACGCCTGGCCTAACACCCTCCCCAAGACCTACTCTTTTATTAACCTGCTGATTTTGGTCCCTCCACCAGAGGCAAACAGAAGAAATTCCTCTCCTATCTCCAGCAGCTTCATTCAGACCCCACGTGCCAGCACCAATCCTTCACAGAGCAAGACAAGTCTTCCCTACAGATTTACACCCATGTGTCCACAATTAGGCCTGGATCCTGCCCCATGCCAAGCCATGCAGAGCCATATTTAGAGTGTTAAAAACTTTCACTTCTTCCCAATTATCTTAACTACCAGTGATGTTATGCAGATGTTGGCCTTGCAAATGCTCTTTCCATCTTGCTGGACAGCAAAGGTCAGAGTTAAGGGTAAATCTGCATTTGCCAGCTTTGTTTGCTCTGCCTGATGACAATGCTCTCTGCTGCTGGAGCACAACTGGTTTGGATTCAAAGCAGGAGATCATTTCACATAAATGATTGCCTCTTGGAAGAGTTAAATATGTTTCTGGAACAGCCCTTAGACGTCCTGGTTGATTTAGTGCAATCCCATTGATAATTGGAGCACATAGGCTAGCATGGCAGGCTTGAAGAATCATCATCCCTGCAAAATTTGTCAGGATGACCTCAGATCAGTATATTTATCTTTGGCAAAACAGACAAAATAAACACACAGAGATGCAGGAGTGCAGTGTGTTGGTGATTTGATCCATCTCCTCTGGAGTGGTTCCTAGTGCCCTGCACTGGAGCAGCTAACCTCTCCACACTGCACGATGCTGGTCATTCATCACAGACTCATTCAGGTTGGAAAACACCCTTGGGAGCATCAAGTCCAACCATCCAATCTAATGTGAGCCACTGGAGAGAGAAGAGCAGGAGGAAACACTCTGGGACTCCAGTGAGGCTTGCTGGGCACTGGGTGAAAAAGCTGCTGCCTCCACCTGCTGATGCTGCTGATGCTGACAGATGGAACCTGCATGCCACTGTCTTCTGGTGGCCAGCTCCTTGCTCCACTTTCTTCCTGCAGTGTGCCAGGGATTAAAGGGATTCTGGGATGAGGCAACAAGGAGCAAGTGAAGTATCTCTAGCACCCTCAAATACACACAGCTTTCAGCTGCTCAGTGTGCACAGGCAGGGAGACAGGAAAAGTTTAGCTGTTCAGATTTACTTCAGCCCTCATTAACATTGGCCTGGAATCTTTCAAAAGGGATTCAGGCTTGTCATGAGTCACGGAGCACAGCTAATCCTCCCCCAACCTGGGGAGCAAGCAAAGCTTCACACCTGCCTGCACGAGAGCATTTCCAAAGCAGTGGCACACTGAAACCTGGCTCCTCTGGGCTTGTATCTTAGTGCCTTGTCCCTGCTGTGCTGTCACCTGCTCGGGGTGTCCTGTAAGGTGGTGCAGCCCCAGATGTGTGCAGGGGGGTGTGGTGCAGGGTGATAGGTGGCTTGAGATGTTCATCCCTCTTCCTAGTGAGTAGAGGGCAGTAAATCAGAGCACTGCACCTCCTGCCATCCTTCTGGAGCTTTACAGCTGCACTTGGAGCAGGGACACCAGAGGAAACTGTCCCACAAAGAGATCTAGCCACTTCTACCATTAAACCTTAGCTTGCTTCTCTATCCCCCAGGCTGCTGAAAGTCCAGCCCAGACTGACAGCAGCACATTGATTTCTCTGCACCCCTCAGCACCCTGCTTTCCTCTCCTGTCTCACCACTGTGATGACCAGGGTCACACTGGGGCCACACCTGCAGTGGTGCCAGCAGTGGGGAGAGCGAGGAGCAGAGCTGCATTTGTGTTTCTGGCAAGCCTGACTCCCAGGGAATCGACAGAGAAAAGTCACTCGGGAAGCCTCTCTTTCTCCAGGCAACAGCCAGGGATGGCAGCTGGGGAATTAAGTCACGAAGCAAAAAATGCCTCACAAATTGGTGGCCCTGGACATGCCGAAGGACACGAGAATTTGTAGACAGAGAGACCCACAGAGTTTACTTTTCCTGAAGAATCATTTGAAAACTATGTTTGGAGATCCCGCTGTTGGTTCCATGATAGAGCCAGCTTACAAATAAACCAGAAACGAGCCTGGAAAACAATACTGGTTCATTTGAAAAGAATGCAGGGCCCTGTAAGACATCCTGCTCTCTCCAGAGAGGTGGCAGTGTTGCTTTGGACTTGCTGGAGGAACAGCTCCAGACTAAGATGATTCTATTTTTTTTTTTTTTCTTTCCCCCAAATGAATAGCAATGGACCATAATATACCACCACAATCTGAGGAATGACTTAATCTAATGAAATGTAAGATCAGAGTGATATGAAAACCACACCAAAGCCCTGGCCCCCAGTTGTGTGTAACTCAGCCAGGCCAGGACACTGGTGTTTGCACACACGCTCTTGGCTCGCCCACCGCCTGCCAGCTTTGTATTTGCTGAGAAAACAAAGTTGAAGTTGACCACCCAGCTCTGAGAGATCCTGATAACACCACTCACATCCCCCAGCAGTACCAGCAACCTCAGGGGCTCAATCTGTGCTGCCTGAGGAGGCAAAAGACACACACAGAGGGGGTGCTGAGCCCGAGCAGCCGCCTGTGCCAGCGCCACTGCCCCGTCCCGGGGGCACACGCTGCTCTGGCTGAGCATCCTCGGGGGTCAGGTTCCCCCCTCTGAGAAGCAACTCCAGAGCACTTTTGGGATACTACGGTTGGCATTGCAGGCATTAAAAAGGAAACACAAGCAAAGACACCCGTGCACGAGCACACCACCCAGGCAGCAAACCCAGGCACGGATGGCCAGCAGAGGGGCTGCTCCAGCAGGGACCATCCCAGAGCTCACCCTCACTCACCTCAACTGCTGAGCGTCCTCTGAGGAGCCCGGTGCTTCCCCACACGCTTCCCAGCCTGAGGCATCTTTCGCTCTCCAACCCTCCCAGAGCAGCACATCAATTGTGCGGTTCTGGTTTTATTTCCCTGATGATGTCACTTCAAATACTTTTCGTGGCCCAGTTGTTATTTTTACTTCTAAAAATGACGCGTTTCTTCAAATTCATTTTTCTCCAATTAGTCACAACCGAATGGAACCAAGTCTGCATGTCAGGGAGCCCTGGCAGGCCCCTCCTCACTGCCACTAGCAGGGATGGAGCCCCCCGAGCACCTGGGTTATATGGGCAGCTCTAAGTACCTTGTTTAGCCCAGGTGCATTTTTCCTTCCTCCCCAAGCCCTTTGCAGCTGGGCTAGGGCAGGAGAGCTGGGAACTGCAATTTTCCTACAATATAAATTGAGGAAAATTTAAAAAACCACCAAAAGCAGGGAAAAAATAAAGCAAAACAAGAGAAAGGAAGGAGGGTGAGTTTCTCCTGTGGCTCAGCTGTGACAGCTCTACCGCCCCTTTGATATTCTACTCTCAAAACAGTGAGTGCAAAACAGTCCCTGCCTGTTGCTCGCCGGAGGAGAGAAGTTTGAAGAGAGAATTCGATGTTTCTTTCCCCTACCTGATCTGAACTTGCTCCGAATCAGCAAGGAGTGCTCAGACCCCAGCAGTGTCATGGTGACTCGGGGAGCAGCTCCAGACGCCCCTCACTCCAACCATTAACCTCCTCCCGCGGGAAAAGCCGAGCAGCCGAGGGGGGTTTAGCGCTCAGGAGTCATCCAGCTCTCCCGGACGCTGGCACAGGAGCGGCAAAGCGGCTTGGCGAGGTTTGGTCCCATCCAGAGCTGCCCCTGGACTGCTGAAGGTGGAGTCACGGCGGGCAGCCGGGTGTCCCGCCTGATGTCATCGTCTAGCGGGGAGCGACTGCGGCGAGGGGGGCTCAGCGAAGCCGAGCCCTTTGCTATCTGACACTGCCGAGCACCGGCCTCACGCAGCCAATCGGGGCACTCCCCGGCTCGGCAGCCGCTGCACAGATCCCCAGAGCCGGCCTTTAACTCTTGGAGGTGCGCTGAGAGGAAAAACCCTCCGGTTCCCACGGAGGATGCGCTCGGGGAGAAGCGGCGGGGCCGAGGGCACGGCCGGGTGGGGATGCCACGGAGGGTACCCTGCCCATCAGGGAGCCTCGGGTTCACTGTGGCCGCAGCCTCCGCTGCCCCTCGTTTGGGGAGGCGGGCAGAGCAGGCTACAGCCTGGGCTGAGCTGGGAAAAGTCAGCACGGGGGTGCTCAGGGGTGAGGTCTGTGCTCCTCTCCCTGCGCAAGGATGCGCTGCGTGGTGCCCACCTGGCTCCGGTGGCGTTAGCTGCAGGCACTCAGAACGGGTCCTCCTGTTCTGACTCTCCAGGAGCTGAGGCAGGGCTGAAGCTTGGTTGAGATTCTGTGCCACAGCAGAGCACAGGAATGGCAGGGAGGCTGGGCACTGCCGTGTGCCCAGGAGGGGGCTTCTCCACCTACCAAACACTGTCTTGGGGAAGAACTTCTTGCAAACATGCCCAGTAAAGGGATGAAGAGACTTTGAGGATCCCTCTCCCCAGGCCCACGCCTGGTCAGTGGAAGGACACGAAGTGATGGCACCTCTGCCCTTGTAACACAGTGGCACAAAGGAAGCTAAGGATGGGTCTCAGCTGCCCTGACACACAGAGTCACAGTCACAGTGTCAGGGGTTGAAGGCACCTAGAAGATCATCTAGTCCAACCCCTCTGCCAGAGCAGGGGCACCCAGACCAAGTCACCCAGGAACAGATCCAGGGGGGGC
>JAOEGS010004382.1:0-81216 GCA_025447755.1 Corythornis vintsioides | reverse complement strand
GGACTTTTGCACCTTGACTGTTGAGGAAGAAGAAACTGGAGTTTCTCCTGCTCTGTGTTATCCATGCTGCCCTCATGAAGCCTCATGCTGAAGGCTTCAGCCAGACCAGACTGGCAATCAAACTTGCTGCACACGATGGAAAAAGACACTTCTGAATGGTAGACTTCTCCAAAAGCCTGCTCCTTATCAGCCATAAGGAAACAATCACACACCCCCAGGGAAAACCCAGACTGCCTGTTTGGAAGACCTGAAGAAACCAAGGGATTTATCCACACAAGTGAGACACACTCCCATGGCTCAGGTGCTGCATTTCTGACTCAGGGAATACTTCTGAGCTTGCAAACACTTCATCACCTTACATCTTCCCCATAACCCACTGTTGAAATCCCTGCTTTAATTCTTCCACAGATGCTTCCCAATGTGGCCCAACACAGGTTGCATTCCATCTCTATTTTTAGTGCACAGGGGTTTGGCCATAACAGCTGCTCCTTCAGGCCAAGGCAAACCTGCAGAGAAAACACAGCTAGGAGACAATGATTGAAGATGGGGAAATGCAAGGGAGCAGTAACATGTGGTTAGGATTTATACCTGTTGGGAGAAGCATTCCCTACATTTGATACCTGTGTACTAGCACTTAGGTAAATTATTACCAGCTTGGACCAATTGTTAAAACAGGTTGAGAAGGAACTGCACCAAGGAGCAAGATGGGATTTTGCAAATGAAAATGTTGATCTTCCTGGTTTTTTCAGGAGACACTTCTCTCCATGCAGCACATTCGCATTACATGGAAACTGGTTCATTTGAACTGACAAAAGGGTTTAAAGCAAACCCACATTTAAAGGGTAATTTATGAGGTCTATATCATAAACATGAAATAACAGCCTTCCCTCCAAAGACAAGCTGCTCTCTCTTGTGTTCCTGGACTGTATTTTATAGAAAACCTCTTCTATGTGAGGGGACTTTAATACATCACTGGAGACCTTTGGAAAAGTTATAGCAGAACTGATTTTTTTCCCAAAGACACAGAAAGTTTTATGACATGGTTAGAAAAGATTCCTACACTTTCACAACATGGTTTGATTCTGTCTTTAACATTGGTATTTTTACTTATCAAGAAAAACTGAACATTTTTTCCTATCCGCAGCTTTTGTTGGCATAGGAAACATGTAAAATACATGACCAGATCTCAGCAAATTATAGAACAACAGTAGTTTAACTGAGAGTTAACAGAACTATATCCATGTATTGCAGCTGAAGCTATGGGAACACACATGGAAGCAGCTTTGCTATCTGTATTAGTCACAGAGAGACAGGGCAATGAAAGAAGCACCAGAGAAATTCTGACTTATATGTCTTAATACCTATAAACAAAACTCCCTTTGACTCTGTTCTCTCTCCAGAAGGACCACTAGTCTAGGATCTTTGACAAGAAAGTCATCAAACTTGTTCTTTAAAATCAGAACAGTGACAGCAAATGTGTACCCCAGGTGCAGCCCCCTGTCTAGAGCTGAGAACTGAAGAAGTGTTTCACATCAGTGGTGTGAAGCTATTTCCGTTTTCCTAATGACACCATGCTTCAGAGCAAACAAAATCCAACCTTTCCTTCCTTCCCTCTCACAGACTATGCACCTGGAAGCCTTTTAATAGGTTTTCTGTTTGCCTCACAGGGGCTCATGTTCATGCCTGAGCAGAAATGTGCATTGTGACTTGAACTCTTTCTCCTGCTGGATGACAGGTGATAAAAATAATACATATACACATATCATATGACTAACAATAGCACCTGGCCCCTGGTGATGGGATCTGCCCTTTGCTGCTGGAGCACTTCAGAATTTAAACAAAAGGATTAAAATATCAGCCTTGAATCCCCAGACCTGGGATTTTTTTTTTTTTTTTTAACCCATTAGTAGGCACTTTCAGATTCAAATCTCAAAGATCCACTCATGCAAGACCCTAAGTACTTTCCCATTCCTGACTACAGCCAGATTAATCCTCTTATACAGATTATTCCAAGAGAAATTTGGCTCCCACAAAGTTCTCCTGCAGCTCTAAAAATAATCTGGAGTGCTGTAGGACATGTTACACCACTTAGACCAAAGGAGTTGCTTTAGAGATCTTAACAAGCACTTATCAAACCAGACTGCCAGCATTACCTAGCCCAGAGGAACTGTTCAGCTCAGTTTCCCTCTCCCATGGCTGGGGTCTGCAAGGAAAGTACCACACTTCTGGGTGGAACACAAAAGGATTGCTCTTGGAAAGCTGTAGCACTTCCTGATTAAGTTCATTTTGCTTTCTCCTCCAAATACTCACACAAGTCATTACATCACCATGTATCTTTTTTTACAACCAATTAAGTGCACACATATCACAGGCCCACTGCTGCCAATAGCAATGTGCCATCCAGCCCTGGTTGAGTTCTTAGGACACAATCAATAACCTGCAATGATTAAAAATGCTGCATCTGATGCTTTGTATTTCATTTGAATCCCCCCCAAAACCCAGATTGTGCCAAGTAGTGCTGAATTAACAAAATGTTAAGATGCAAACCTCTTTTAGAAGTGACACTTGTCTGTTCAGAAAATGCAAGACCAGCCAAGGACCAGAAAATGCCCCAACATAGCAGTTTGACAAATAGTTTACACTTTGACAAATAGTTTACACTGTATTTACACACATATGTGATTTTCTGTTCCACAGTGCAGGATGGGTGTCTAAAACGTGCAACATGTGAGTATTTCCCACATATTTACAACATCCATCCTTTCCTGCCAAGTTTTAGCCTGGGTGAGCCAAACTACAAGCCAGTGAAAAAGAACTTCTAGTACAAATCTGATCAGTCCAATGTTGGTACCACAGCAAAGAGCCCTTTTCCCAGGAGAAACTCTGGAAGCATGCCCCTGGATCATCATTTCCACACAATTTCATTAGGAATGGCCCTTTTGTGTGTCAGAGAGGATTAATTTTTTTTTTTGTTTCTAAACTCCTTGTGCACCAAAGTTAATCCAAACCAGACAGGAGTCAATTAGGTCGTTAACGTGCTAAGCCTATTAACAGCCACGACTTCCATTTCTTTCCCGCAACAATGAGAAGCATTCAGGAGTCTGCCTTTAAGTGGCAAAGCCCGTGAGCAATTTCGTTCTTTTATGACACGGCTACTTGAAGCGGCGGCTGTTTGCAGGAGCCAGCGGCACTCCCGCCCAGCGCAGCCCGCGGGCAGCAAACGATCCGCACCCGAGGGGTGGGAATTCTGTCCCCTGCGTGGTCCCGGGGCAGGGAAGGGAATCACCAAGTCGCAGATCTCACCTGCCTGCTGGGGGAGGGACTAAAGCTGCCCTGGTTTCACACAAGAGTCAGGGTAGCCCATGGTCTTCTCAAATCCAGTCCTGGTTTAGTAAGGAAGGAAAAAATCAGATCACAGAAAATCAGGAAGGAAAAAATCCATTTGCAGAACAAGATCCACAGCCTTAAATAAATTTTCCATCAGCCTACCAAGCCTGCTCTGCCTCAGAGCTCAGGGGCACACTCAGCTGACACAGCCTGGCCAACCCTTTTTGCCTGAGCTATGGTAGCAGGGTGTGCACATATGGAACCTAAAAGAGATGTAACTGACACACAAAGTTCAGTGTCAGACCAGATGTCCACCTAGCCCGTGCCAAGCTCAGGACCCACCTGTCCCATCACCTCAGGGCCAACCTGGGAAGACAAAGCTTGTAAGGAGGCTCTCAGCAACTGGGGGTTCTACTCACATTCCCTTTTGCACAAAGCTGAGAAGAGCAGCACATAATGAGTCCCCAGAAAACTTCAGTCTTTTTTTTTTTTTCAGTGTCTTCATTTTATATTTCTTATACCTTGGTACTCACCTCTTCTTTCCATTTGTGATCCCATGTAACAACCCAGTGTCTACCCATCCTCCTTACCTTTAGTTCCTCTTCTCAGGGAGGGAACTTCAGTTCTGCCAAGGACAGGCAGCACCCTGTCCCTGGAGAGAAGTGGAAAAGGTTCAGTGGCAAAAGGATGAGGCAGATTTCCTGGGCTGATTTTGGCTCAATTCAGCTTTTCATTAAGGGCTGTCTTATTTTACAGCATAAGAATTCTGTAATGCATTTTGTAATGCACACTTGGCTAGGAAATCAGAGTAGTGCTGAATTCTGATGTTTCCTCTAAAAAGAGACATAGGGGATCTGTAACTCTAACCAGAACCAAGACTTCATACTCAGAGAATCAAAAAGAAGATTGGCTTAGTCTGAACCCATGAGAATGATAAACCTGTTGAACTACTAAGAGCTCAACTCCACAGAAGAGAAAATAAAGGTCCTGGCTACAGGATTTACCAACAAGTAGTGCCAGCTGGGAGGGAACCTCATGAGCAAGCACAGGTCAGCTCTGCTGCTACTCAGGCTTGGTGAAATACAAACCCAGAGAGATAGGGGCAAACCTGAAGTTCATGGCTGCCTATTCCAGGCAGTTCCTCCAGACCTCTGCTTCCACTGCTGTTCCCTCCTGGAAGCCTTTTTTGTGCCTCCCACTGCTGCCATGTCCCTTTACATCCAACAACAGCACCTTTCCTGAGCACTCAGCTGTTCCCACCCTAGAGGGTCTTACTCTCAGAGCCATTCCACCTGCCACTGCTGCTTCCCATTTTGTTCCTCTGACAGCCCAGTAGAAGACAGTACAGGTGCCCTGACCCACTGCCTCCATTTATTGTGCAGTCCATCCAGGAGAAGGCAGAAGCTGGCGGGATAATGGGGCAGAAGAAGGAATAAAAGGAACAGAATACACAGACACACTGAAACCTAAAGAAGTGATTTCACAGAGTTCATAAAAAATACCCTCTATGTGACTCACCCAGGTTTCCAGAAAGGATAAAATTCTATTGCTCCAAAGCAGCCAAAAACTAGACCAGTTTATACTAGGTGACAATCTGACTGCTTGGCTTTAAAACTGGGAGAAGGTAGGACATGATCAGTGAACAGAGAGCCATTTTATCTTCAAATTTGGTAGGAAATAATGTTGACAGCTGGTTTATTATTAACACCAAACCAAAAAACCCCACCCAAATTAAAAGGATGGGAGGCAGCTGCATCTTTGCAGGGTTTCAGCTGCTAAGCATTAGAACATCAGCAAGGTTTGCAGCCACTCACAGGCACACACTGGTTAAGTGCAGAAAATACAGTGGTGCCTTCACTGAAGAAAAGTGAAAGATAGGAGAAAAATCCTGGCAGGAGAACCATCACCAAAGAATGGATCTCCTTAGTCTCCCATTCCAATGGGGACTCTAGGGCTTAAAATCAAATCCATAACCATCACTTTTAAAAAAAAATATTAAAAAAACCAACTGTACCACTGTCACAGTAAGTCACAACTGCAGACTGACAGTTTGGAACACACCCCCAGCACCCCACATGCCCACAGAGACCCATGGGATTTAAGCTCAGGACCCTAACACTGGCAAGGTGTGTCAGCTGGAAAACTGAATCCAGAGCATTAAAGAATGTCTACTATTAACTGCCAGACACATGATTAAAATCTAAATCACTGCCATTTCTCAGGAAGCTGGTTCACCTCCCAACACTTGTTATACTGCAGAAACCCCACTGAAACAATGTACCTCATATTGCTAAACTATTTAAGCAGAGAAGCACTAGAAATTGCTTGAGAGGTTGTTTGGTCCAGATCAGCTTCATATGCAAGAGCCACATCTGCATTTCAGTCTAATGGGATGGCAGACAAAACTGCCCAAGCCCTCCACCACCCAACTCACCCAGGATCCCAGCTCTCACACTGGTAGCTCCTCAATATCCAGTCTAGCTAGATTAAAGTTAGTCTAGGGGTGTCTGTAGGACTTGCTATCACATTTTGGACTCCCAGACCTCAAGCCTGGGTTCACAGATCTCTAAGGAAAGCCAAAGACTTTAAAAGTTTCTTTGTGATCTCTATGAGCAAATTTCCTCTAAGTGTAACTTATGTCACACCACCTTGAAGCAAACAATTTACACATTGCCATTCAAAGAAACAAAAAGCCCTGGAGGATGACAGCTAGAGTTTAAGTGTGACAAGGCAAACACTAGAAAGAAAAAGCAAAATCAAGTTTCCAGTACAAAAATTATCTTACTGAATTACATCTAGCAGTTTCAAATGCACATAAGCCTGTATAAAAGCAGTAATAAAAGAAAAAAACATACAAAGTCTGCCCAGCTGATCACATACCCTGATATACTCTAATATGGATCATGTGCTCTGCTAGACAGAAGTAAAAATGATGACATGTGAGAAGCTGAAAAAGAAAGTAGATTGTTTTACAAGAGAGAAACTGAATCTCTTCCCCTCTTCAGATATCTTTTTATCCTTTTATGAGCTGAATCCCTGGAACTGGACTCCACAGATGATACTTCTGATTAAATTGTATGAAAGTATCTGAAGAACATTTTTACAATAAAAAAAAAAAAAAAAGAAAAAGTGAAGCTTTCTGCACCTGAAATGCAGGAATCACCATTCTATGCACACATATTTGGCACAACTCCAGTGTAGAGGTGAGATGGAAGAGCAGCCCTCACCACTGACTTCAGTGTCAAAAAGTGGGCTTTGCTAAAAGCACTGTGAATACCTTCCTGAGCAGAGGTCACATTACATGGTTAAAGAAGTTTACTCTGACCCATCATAAAGTTTAACAGACAAAATGTTACAGCATATGTCCTAAAAACATTTACATTAGTGATGTGACTCCTTCTGCCCAAAGTACCAGAAGGATTCATTAAATCTCACCGTTTTTCACTAGCTCCAGCTGCTCAAACACTCAGATTACCCAATACAGACATACCTGGAGGAACAACAGTTAAAAATGTAATTGCAGACTCATGGCTGTTCTCCTGAGCCACTTCAAGCTCACCTGCTACAACCTTGCAGTGCTCATCAGGAATGTGTGACTTCATGGGATGGCTTGACTTTGCAGATCGCCGGCGCCTGATGAAGTGCTCCCTTCCACTAAAGGAGCTCTCTGATGTATTCACTGGTTGTATTAGCATGTGCTCTGATCCAATCTGGATATAGCCAACCTGTCCACAAAACAGAACCAAAAAACCCACATCAGTTTGGTATCCTTGCCCCATCAAACTCAGGCGGAACCCAGACCATTCCACCCCAATCATTCACAGCTTGAGGGAATTAGAAGTGATTGATGGTGTTCAGCCTGCAGAGCACAGGCTAAAGGATCTGCTTCTTGTATTTAATGTTGCTCTATCTCTGAGCACCATTTAGGAACACTTTGCACTGTACGAAGAGACAGGAGGGTTCTTGTCAACACCTTTCCTTTCTCTTCTTCCTCTCACTTCAGCTAGAGCCCCACTCTAGCTGGAAGCATTAACACGTTTGTCTTAGGAGATGCTCAGCTCACAGGAGGACAAATCAATCCTAAGAACAGAAATCCTTTCATAATCCCCTTTCTAATTGCCAGCCAGAATTGCATGGTTATTAAATGAGTGCAGAGGTGAGATTGCTGCAAACAGGAGACCACCTACATATATCACTCCTGCAGACAACACTGAGTGAACTGATGCTGGAAGTACCACTTGCAGGGCCACCCACTTCTTTTGCAAGGGAACCAAATACCTGTTCTGGACTACAGTGGGGGCCACATAGTAAGGAGTGCTCTCCCTGCAAGCCATGAGTTGGGTTTCAGAGGGCAAGTTGGGAATGGACTATTGCACCTTCCCAGTTACAAGATTTTCCACCATTCCCGGAATGAGTAACACCAGGAAGGCAAAGATCCTGTCTAAATTACAGCAGATTCCATATGCTGCAGGTCAGAGCACTAAACCCCTGCCTTTCCTGCACCAAGTCCAGACCTTACACCAGGGCTGGCAAGAGCATTTTTGGAAGGCACCTTCTGCCCTCCTCTTCTTGCAACCCAGTTTGTAAGGCTCTTTTATGCCTTTTCCATTCCTTTTCTGGCATGAAAAAAAAGAGCTGAGATATCACCTTAAATCTTAACAAAGCCTCCAGATTTAATAATCAACACTGAGGTTATAACACCTTGGAGAAAGTGAATGTATACAATGAGGGTTTCTTACTTTCCCTTCATTGCATGACTCCAATGATTAGTGCACTGCAATCAGAAGTCTCAAACTCAGCTCTTTGCCATAGATCCCCTGAGAGCTCTCTAGGTCTGGATCCAAATTCTCCTGTGAGCAACACGAGGCCTCATCTGGCCTGCCAGGAGGCAGCAGGCTCTGCCTATGGTACATCTTATAGGCACAGTAGCTTACCAAGGGGTCCTGCTGGGCTGCACACCCATCCTATACATACAGAGACCAGACTTTTTTTGCACCCCCCCACTGTGTTCTGTGCCAGCCAGGCAAACATCCAAATAAATGCTCCGCACGTACATGAAAATACTATATATTCAACAGCTGACTGTACTAATATGATTTATAATATACATTACATACATACTGTATATTGTACATTTCCACACCTCCCTGCCAAATTCAGTCCTCACGTACACCCAGGAAATCCCTTTGGCCTAGTATTTCCAGCAGGAGGAATTTCTGCTAACAGAAAGGAGAGCTCTCCTCTTTTGATAGCTGTGCTAACTGAACAACATTCAGGGGGAAGCAGGATCTCTCCAAAAGGGTCAATGATTTCAAAAGTGCACTTGGAATAAGAAATAAAATAATAAAAACCAGTCTCTCTTTGACATGGCTGCAGAGCACAGTGGTAACAATGAGTCCCCTGTCTCTGAAGAGACAGGAGACACCTCTTTTTGGGTCTTTCAAAAGAAACCTTGCCCTTGAGGCAAGGTCACTGATTACGTATCAAATGCCTTGGCACCTCCCAGAAGGGCTCCCATTTAGGAAGAAAAATTGACATTACTTCTTTGCCCTACAGAATGCATGCCAGTTTACAAGACCCACTCTGCCCTGGAGTTTCCAAAAGGGCTGCCTCTTCAGTGAAACTACAAGTTGGGCTTTGTCAGAATTGTTTCAGAGACAACAAAAGCTCCAGTGACTTATTCTCCCAGCCTCCTTTACGATGCTCTCCACTACTTCCCCTCCTTGTTCCAACCTTCCAGCTGGGAGGTAGCCCCAGCCCCCTTTTTTTAATATAGGTTTTAATTATTTAGAAGAAGGGTTGTAAATCTGGTGCCATGGTACTAAAAGCCACACCAGAGCTCCTGAAAGACTGCCAACCATTTTTGTTGGTGCCAAAAATATGTAAGAAGTAGTCAGTTTCATCACCACCCGACATGATCCCAACTTTCTGGCATCAAGTGTGAAAATAATTTAAACCACTGCAAAGGACTTATGTTTCACATTTGCTTTGGAATTGTGAAACCTATGGAGGGAGAGAGCCATGCATCTTCACCCTGGAATAGGTTAAGAAGCAATCTCAAGTTTAATCTGACAAGCCAAGCAGAGTTTTGAACAGGAAGGATTTGCAGGATCAGGCCTGTAAAGGATTCCTAGGGACTTAACATTTTCCCCAAACTTGCCAGTTGGGTTCTAAAGGGTCCTCAAACCTGTTGGCACGGATGAGATCTTTTGGACTGGTAACTTGAATACTCTGCTCATTATTTTGCTTTTCCCAGAAGAAATGCATTCCTGCTGTTGCCTCCCTCAAATCCTCCAGCTACCAGGTACTGTGCTGATCTCAGCATAAGATATCAGCCATCAGCACTAGACAAATACTCCACACCTTCCTTCTCTACTCTGTATGATATTTAGGGACAACAGAAAGCTGGACTTTGAAGATAAAGAAGTAAAACAGAAGATCACGTAACTATCAGAGCTATTTTTCCCACATTGCTGGAAATCACTCCAGTTTAATCAAATGTTTTGGATATACCAATTGACATTTGCCTGGGGAGATGTACATCAAAAGCTGGGATACTCCCTCTCATCCATGAGAACCTGTAGGAACAGGACCTGCCCCTGTGCAAGACCCCAGCAGTGTTCAGGAAAGCAGCTGCTGCCCAACCCATCCCAGAGCACCTAAGACACAGAGTCACCAGAGCCCCACAATTCAGAGGGGCACAGAAGTTCATCAGCATCTGCACTATTAATCTAAGATGGATTTTACAGTTAGTGTGACAGGACTGTGTGGCTCAGCTAACAAGAAAGGCTGGAATGATTTCTGCCTCAGAAGCCAGGCAACCAAACTGACAAGTTGATTAAAATAAACAATAATCCACACTTCCCACTGCAGCTCCACTCACCACAGTACTTAACAGTGGCTGGATCTTTCATATTAAGGATATTTCATATCCTTACTTTAGAACTGAGCTCAACATTGCTCTCTAGCAAAAAAAGACCCTGCTCTTCAAACCACCAAAACATTCCCACGAGCTTTTATCCATATACATTGGTCAAAGCTGCTCACTCTCTAATCTACCCTTGTACTACCAGTAGTTCACTCTTCTTCTACACATCATCTTCCTTGCCACTGGAGCTTTTCTCAGGTTAAATGAGAGCAGGGAAAGGAGGAAGGTCCTTACACAGTATCCCTGTAATTACAGGGGTAACAACAGGACTGTTGGTGCTGGCACTCACAGAGCATTTGTACATTGTCCTGCTTCACTGGGCTTCTGCCTCTGTCCCCTGGTAGTGCTGGTGGAGCTACAACAGCTCAAGGGCTAACTCAGGACAGGAATTTAAATCTTCAGTGTTCTCTGCACATGGTTCTGGACCTTCTGACACGTTCATAGTCTCCAGCAGTTACATTGTTTTTCCAGCCCTTTCTATTTTCACAACATCTTTGAGCAAGATCTGCTAAATGCTGAATCTTTCACAGATTTTTCTTGTGGTCCCAAGTGTTCATTAGTTACACACATATGATCACGCTGAAAAGAGAACAGTTCTAAACAGCTGACAAATTCCACCCCCTTCTCCATTTCTCAATTGTTGCACTGTAAATCTTAGTTTAACCATTTCCTCAAAGTTAAAAGAAATTTAGCATTTAAAGTAAAGAACAAACTCCAGCACAAATACAGTTTAATAAACTCCACATGGCTTTTAGCCCTGTCCTTATTAACCATGCCTCAGCTTTAAGGTAGTTACTATTTACAAGTGCAACTCAAGCAAATGGAAAACAAGAGCTTTAAATTAGACCTTACAGCAGTGTCTCTTCATGTCTACACTCAGTTATGAGAGCAGATCACACACAGGAGATTCTCACTATACCTCTGCCCCAGCCCAAACAGGGAAAACACAATGTGCTCTCCCTTTGTTCACTGTAAAAAGGGAAAGAAAATCCCAGTGCTGAGAAACCCTGCACAGCCATTTGAAGAGGTTTAACTTTTCAGCTGATGGACCTGTTATGGACAAGTGCCAAACAGCTCCTCTCCCAGACAAGAGAATTCAGCAGAGTTGAAGGTTTCCTCAGGGGATATCACATCAGTTTATAAGCCTAGCATGTCTGCCCTGCCTCCCAGAACAGCAAAGGCTCTCCCAGTCACCTGGAGATTTAATGTATCAGACAAAATCTTTGGGATCTCACACTTTGCAGACAGCTCAAGGTATCTCATTCTGCAATATACAACTGGGGAAGAAGTCTTTCCAAAGGACACAGGGCCCTGCCTATCCCACTGATCTTGGGCCCTGCTAGGACTCAGAAAAAGCATCCTTGCAATCACAGCACAAAGAGGTGGTGCTGAAAGAGCCTCCCCTGCTGTGCTCTCCAGGCTTCAATTGAAAAAGCTCTATAGAAGTTAATACTGCTCTGCCAAACTTTGTTAGAGAGAGTTAAGGGCAGCACAATGAGAGAAACAGTCAAAACACAGCTGTGAAACTGCACCTCAGAGTACAATGATGAGTAGTTCTGAGATGCATCAAGCAAAATGGAATTGCCTTGCTGGAGAGAGCTCTAACATGTCATCTAGGAGCTGACATCAGACTTAGCCGAGACCTTAGTCCACTACACAATTCAACCAAAGGTTGAGTTGTGACCTCATGTTGGCCTTACAAAGCTGGAACTTAAAAAAATGTAATAAAAGAATTCTGTATTGCCTACTGTCCTAGTGCTGGTCAGATAAGCTGCAGAACTTTCCTCCTTCCTGTGTCTCCCATACCAGGAAAGGGCAGTTCAGTTCCGAGATGTGGTTGGAATCCAAGTGTTTACACAAGTGCATTCCCAGACAGGACAGAGTCCTGCAGCAGTAGAGCTTTTCAGGAACACAGTACCTCTTGTTTACCTTACAATTCCCAGATCAAGAGGAACAGGAGAGCTGGAGCATCCTCACGTGCAGTACTCTGTGCAGATGAGACCTGCTATGGCCTGATGTGGCCACAAGGCATGGCCTCCCTTCCTGATGCAGTTGCAAGCTGTAGCAGGAAACTACCCTGGACCACATGCTGGTTACCAGCAGCATCTGTGAGCAGGGTTTAAAAAACAAAACACAACCTTCCAGTGCCAGGCTGGGAATCTGATATCACTACCAGGAAGCAATTGCTCTGTCTGGCTGTAGCTCAGTCTTCATGCCAGTGTGTCAGAGATTTTGTTTTTACTAGAACTCCACTTGCTCTCATCATTTTATATCACTTTTTGTGTGATTTATGGCATAGCTGAGGAACACAATTACAATAAAGTCTGAGCCAGCTGGAGATCAGGATACAGAATCACTGTGGCCTTTCAGTACTTAAAGGGGGCCTGTCAGAAAGATGGGGACAGACATTTTAGCAGGGCCTGTCATGACAGGACAAGGGGTGATGGTTTGAAACTGAAAGAGGAGAGACTGAGATTAAAGAGAAGGAAGAAATATTTTACTCTCAGGGTGGCAGCTTCCTAGATTAGAGGAATTAGAGTCAAACTCTTAATTCCTCTGATTCCAGGAAACATCTTACCACTAGACAGCATAGCTTTCACCACAGGTACTCTGACTTGTGTGGCCACTGCAAAACTATGGCTAAAATTCACTATGTTTCAAGTTTTAAAATAGACATAATAAGCCAAAAAGTTAATTTAGCTAGAAAAAGGTAGTCTATCTACATGGTGGTGTGGATCAAGTTAATTAAACCATTTGTAAAGTTAATGAGATTAATCTTAAGTTGAAGTTCATCCTAAAAACACTTCAGTTTTCTGTTCTCAAGTTTTCAGTTCACAAGGGTGTTATAAACCTTAACCTGCTCATACTCAGTATCATGAGGCTGCTTTTAGCCCTTTTCCCATCCCTAGTGATGATCTGACCAAAAAGTAAATCAATGGATTCCTCCAAGAGGAAAGGAGTATCCTGACATGCAGAAACAGCTCTCCACACATCTGCCCACAGCACTCAGCACTCCCAGATCCACAGGCAAAGGCAAGCAGAGCTTTACCAACACTGCCACCTACACACATGGCAGAACAAGCTGTGGTCCCCAAGAGGTACCACAGATGGGCAGTTCTGACACCAATTGCTCTTTGATCCCCAGTTCCTCTAGCTCAGTTACATCAATTTAGCTGGTACTTAGAATTCATACAACACAACCAGATATTGCAATATTGTGGTTCATATTTGCAGAGTAATGAACACAAAGACTAACTAGTCTTGTTTCTTTTCCAACTTTTCTACTGGGAATATCGCCAATCTTTTTCAATCCCCCTCCTCCACTCCCTGATCTCAGGCAGTTAATACTGTGCCTACAACCACATTCCTCTTTTTAAAAAGGTTCCTTCTCTGCCTGGTTGTGCTTTTCAGCTCTGCTGGAGTGGGGAGTTTTGGAAGCTCAGCACTTCGTGAACGGGATTAACCAAACGTGCCTAGTGACAAAAGCAGAGAGCTGTTAGTGATTTGAAGCTTGAACTAGCAATACCAGTTTTAAACTCTGAGAAAGCCCTCAGTGCTGCCCAGCTCAATCTACTGTGCCACTCAAATTCTCAGCATCCCAGAGCCACTTTGTTTTTTTAATATCTATTTTTTTTTTAAACCTGAGGCACAGCGCCCTCATATGGTTCAGGGATGGACACCCAAGTGCCAAGTGCAGAGCACATGAAAAGCTTCTAAGGTCTGAACCTCCCCCGGCTCTGTACCAAGATGACAAGCACACATCCCAGGACCACGTACTGAGACTTTCTGAAGTACTTGCAAGTTATTAACAGTCGATACAAATTAGCCATCGTCTTAAGCATCCAAGTCTTCACCACTGAGAAACAGGCTCTCCCACACACCATCACCTCTCCTTATTGGGATGCTCAAAGAGCCCAGCCCCTGCAAAGACAACCTGAAAACGCTTCAACCTGAAGTAGAGAGATCCTAACACTTGAGGTGGGAAAAGCACCCCTGAGTGGGATGGTTCCTCTGACCATGCCCAAGCACCAGGTATCCCCACATCACAGCTCCCACAAAACACCCTCACACCCCCTTGCTAAACACACAAGCCCGATGGAAAGAGCCAGCTGAGGGGCTGAGGAGTCCACTGTCCCAGGTTGTCCTGCTGAGGCCATACACCGCTGCTGGGCAGGTACCTGAGCAGGCAGGTGACCAAATCTCCCACAGTGGGACCCAGCCACCAGGAAGATGATCAGACCCTGCCACCCATCCACAGCAGACACAGTGCCAGAGGCCCCTCAGGCACAGCTGAAGCTGGAGAAGCTCCCTCAGGGGACAGAAAACCCACACTGGGACAGCAGGGATACTCGCCAGGGCCCTGGCAGGCCAGCAGGGGAGCGGGCAGCAGGTGCACGGCGCTGAGGACACATCAATGGCCGCTTCCCGCCTTCGCGGGGAGCGGCGGCTGAGGGCAGCCCACAGGACAGGGAGCTGGGGCTGACAGGAAAGTCTTCACAGGGGACACCAGAGACCCTCACCAAGACCCGGGGAGGCGAGGGGACGGGCAGGACAGCGGGCAGGACAGCGGGCAGGACAGCGGGCAGGACAGCGGGCAGGACAGCGGGCAGGACAGCGGGCAGACTATCAGACGTGCACGGCGCTGAGGTGAGGCGCGGGCACAGCCCAAGGGCCGTTTCCCGCCTTCGCGGGGCGGGGCGGCTGAGGGCGCCAGGTCTGAGGGGAAAGTCTTCACGGGGGTCACCGCAAACCCTCTCGCCAAGACCCGGGGAGCCGAGGGGACGGGCAGGAGGTTGAACGGCTCAGAGGTGAGGCTCGGGCACGGCCCGACAGCCGCTTCCCGCCTCCGCGGGGCCGGGATCGGAGCGGGGGGACCAGGGAGCTCCCGGGGCCAGAGCTGACAGTGGGACTGCGAAGGGCTTCGCCGCAGCCCTGGGGGGACGGTCGGGGAGGCGGCCCGCGCTGTGGGGAGGCGGGTCGGGGGGGCAGTACCAGCCCGGCGCAGGTGCTGAGGGAGGCGAAGGAGTCGCTGCGGTTCAGGACGCGTCCCGTGTAGAAGCAGAGCCGTTCCTCCGGGGGCCGCCGGGGACTGGGCGTCCGCCGCGCCTCCCCGCTCCGCTGCTCCACCACGAAGCCCCGGGCGAGGAAGCGCAGGTCGCGCCGGAGGTGCAGGTAAAGCTCGTCGCCGGCGACGGGCAAGCGGAGCAGCAGCAAAGCCTCCGCCGCCTCCCGCTGCCGCGGCAGCGCCCGCCGGCGCCGGGGGCCGCCGCGATCCCCTCTCGCGGCGGGAGGCAGCAGGTGGATCTTCTCCAGCGCCACTCGCTCCGGGATCACCACTTCCAGCTCCGCTCCGCCAGCTGCAGGCGAGAAGGAGAGAGGCTCAGGCGCTCGCGGCCCGACGGGGCGGCCGGGGGGCTCCGCGCCCCGCCAACACCACCAGCCACCCCCGTCCCCCGCCACCCACCCGCGGGGACGCCCCGTCCCGCCGGGGCGAAGACAACCCTCGCACTACAAACTGTGAACGGGCTGCGGAGACAATGGAACCGGCGGAGGAAAGGGATTTATTTCTCTATATACATAAATATACACACGTATATTAGAGGCAAAAATGCGCAGGGAAGAGAGGAATAAAGCAAACGCTAAAGCTACTTGTATCATTAAAAAAATATATATAGCTCAGACACAAGCATCGCATTTCACCAACCCCAATAAAAATCTGCAGGGAGAAGGGGAAAAGCAGAGCGAGCCGAAGCCGCAGCCAAGGACAGTCAGCAGCTTTCCACATGAAACGTTACAGCAGCAGCAGCGAGAGGACAGGAAAAGAAAATACAAAAGCCTGGAGCAATTCATCCTGCAGACTGGGACCGCGGCCACGCAGGGGATCCGGTGCATGCCCTGCGGTCTGCGCCTACACGCTGCCGCCCGGGGTCGGCAACCACCTCCCGCCCCCGCCGGGGAAGGGGCTGCCGGCGGCGAGGGGACTGTCAAGCTCGGCCGGGGAAGGGGATGCCGGCGCTAGGAGCCAGGAGAGGGAAGCGCTACCTGTGCCGGCGTCCAGTCCCCACACCAGCAGGCAGGGAAACACGAGAGGCAGGAGGCAGCCGTCAAACATTTTATGGCAGCGGCGGGGCCCAGCGCGGAGCGGAGGAGGCGGTGGCGGCGGCGAGAGCCCGGGCCGGAGTGAGCCCTCCCCGCCCTCGGAAAAAGTAATCGGCGCCGCCGCCGACAGCCCCGGCGTGGTGGGCGCCGGGCCACGCCCCTCCCCGCGGCCCCGCGCCCTCATTGGCTCGGGCCTGGCTCTGGCCACGCCCCCCGGCTCCCCATTGGCTGCCGACCGAACGGGGCCGGACCGCGCGGGGAGGGGGTGCACGTGGGTGGGGGCGGCCGGCAGGGGGCGCCCTCTCCTGCCCCCCGCCCCAACCGGCGTCCCCGGTACCTCCGGTACCCCCGCTGCCCCCGGTGCCTTCGGTATCCCCGGTACCTCCGGTATCCCCGGTGCCGGGTCGGGCGCTGGAACCGCCGGGACTCCCAGACCGGCCGCGGGGTTGGACCCCGTGAGACCGTCGGAAGTACCCCGGCAGGGCTGGCAAACGGCAGCCGCCTGCTGGTCCCCTCTGCAGTGTTTCCCCAGTACCCTTTCCTTCGCTACTGGCAGAATATAGGCACAGCAACTAGAGGAACTCACCTGAAGTGTTCACCTGCTCCTAACTTTCCTGCTGCGTCTTCCAGTACCGCCTGGAATAGCACCCCAGGACTCAGAAGACTGAGGAAAAAATAAGGGTGGCAATATAGGAGTGCACAGATTTTAGGCAATGATGTTACACAGTCCTGGAAGCACTCATCACATGGGAGAAATCAAGAAACAAGTGTATAGAGCTGGGGAGATAAAGTTATTTTTACAGTGGTGGACAAGAGGGGGACACTAAAGCAGGGTGGACAGGCTGTCAAGGCAGTGAAGAGGGGTGTTTGGAAGAGGAAGAAGAGGAGGGAAATACCTGCCAGCTCCTTTTCTCTTGTCACCCTGTGTGCAGACACTCAGACCCTCTCCCTGCTGCAACTAATTCCCTTTTTCACTAAGATCCCACAGCCACAAAGTCTCCTTCCAACCTGATGGCTGGGCCACGTTCCTGCATGTCCTCAGCTGCCCAGGGGTCAGGAGAAGTCAGCTTGGACCAGGGGCTGCTGAAAGCAGGAGGGTGGTTTCCAAGAGCAGAGAGATTTCCGCTGCGTTTGGTGGGCTTTGGATCAGATCCTGTGCTCCTGGCATGGCTGAGTTGTGGAAAGCAGTAAAGACCCAACGAGTTAGCAGCTTTAAACTGCTGCAGCCCAGCAAAGCAGTGTCCTGGAGTTTAAACTGCTGCAAAAATCTGCAACTTCGTTACTGAAATTGTAGAAGAATTCAAAGGAAGACCCATAAAAGAGTGTGAATGACTCTGGCAGATCTCAGTGCAGCACTTAGACAGGAATCACCCAGAGCTGTGCTCACAGTGGCAAGGCTCCCAGACACAACAAAGGGGAGTTAGACTTGGATGCTCATCCCTGCGAGGGCAGGCAACTGAATCTAGGAAAAGGATTGGTAAGGGATGAGTGAGTTAACACCATTTTTTTCTCTTTCAGGTGTTGGACAGGCAACAAGAACCATGTTTTCTCTGAGATCTGCTCCTGTGACAAGTGCAGAGGCTGCTTGAGAGCTGCTTCCAGCCCTTCATCTCCCTGCTGTGCTCTTCCTGGGCTTCAGCAGGCACCCTGCAGCACACAGCAGGCTGCAGCACCCCAGGAAGACCTGCCATGCACAGGGCTCTGCAGCAGCATGCAGGTGAGTGCATGCAGACCTCTCACCTCCTGCTGTGGTCGTGGGGAAGCTCCTCTTCTCTCCAGTGTGGTGGTGCTTGGAAGGACATCACCAGGGGTCAGCAGCAAGAGTGAAGCTGAGGACCTGCAACCAACTCCTGGCAGACAAAATCTGGGCAAAAGCAGGACCCATGGCTCAGATTGACTTTCTGAAGGTGAGATCAGGTGAGAATTCATAACTCTGTGTTTTTCTGTCTCTTTCAAGATTGTCTGCTCTCTAACAAAAAGTTACCAGAGCAGAAGGACTAGCCCAGAACCCATTCAAGTGATGCAAAAACTCAGTTTGGGGCTGCTTTGCTGCACATCAATAGTCCAGCATCAAATCAAAAATCCCAGAGCCTGAATTTCTCTCCTGACCTGTTGTGAACCAGCAATCCCAGCACCTCCCTCCAAGGCCAGGCTGGCACAGCAGCTCTGGGCAGCAGCTCCCCCCAAGCTCTTCCACCCATGGCAATCTTCCACTCCTGAGAAGCAAGAGGCAGTTTTATTTGTGAGCTGCCAAATCTGGCCTGAGCCCTGAGCAGTTGTGTGTGACCCCAGACCACCAGCCCTCTCTGGTTGCCACAGGGCTGAAGTTGATCCCTCATCTCTTCCCTCAGAAGGGTTTGATGATGGGGCTCAGATTTGCTTAACTTTCTTTCCCCCCACCTTCCAAAGTCCTCTGCCAACAAAATAGAAACAATACAGAGAAAGAATAAATGTAATAGTGTGGGGGAAGAAGGGCAGTAATGAAGCAAAAGCTGTAACTTAGGAGATGGAAGGCCAGCTCAGACTGAGCTGGGGTAGAGCTGGTCCCTGCTGAGCATGGTGGAGTTGCAGAGGGTCTGGGCAAGGGCCCAAGAGGCTGCAACCCCCCAACAGGGGCAGCATCACAGACAGGACTTGGCCTTGGCTGGAGCCAGGAGCAGGGGGACAAGCCCCTGCAGAGGTACCCACCCAACAAAAGAGGAAACTGTCTTAGGAGCAGCAGTGGTTTTATTGAATCCAAATCCCAAAACTCCAGCAACACACTGACTTTCTGTATTAATTTAACACCACGAGCTTGTCAGAAATGCCTTGAAATTGTTCCTGATAAGGCTAGTGTGTGGTGGGAGGGGGCTGGGGGCCTGTTGTGCCTATTGCCTGTCTCCCCTGGCCCCAGCCTGTGTGTGTTTGGGGGGGGGTTCTCCACCCCTCACCATCACAGAGTGGATTTGGCCCTGCAGTTTCTAGGAAACAAGGCCTCTCCCCCCTCTGAAATGTGTGCTTTATTTTTTTGCTATTTAATGTACATTGGGGAAGCCAAGTTCTGTGGCCATTATTGCACAGTTAATAACCCTTTGGAGACTGCAGACATGTGTTATATACATCTTCCTCAGCAGTCATTTGGCTCCCTGCCTGGAAAGTGCCAGCATGCAAAGGGTTAACTTGGCCATTACTCAACTTTCTCCCTTCACTCCAGCCACCCTTCTCCAAACCTTTCCTGTCCTGGTCTTAAGCAGGGCAATCCTGACCTTCCAGGTGATGCTGGGACACTTCTGGGCTCTCCTGGAGCTCCTCTCCTGGCTGTGGCCTGGGCAGTGGGATCCCCTCCCTCCTGCAGAGTGTGGCTGGTCAGGCACAGACCTGGCCTGAGCAACACCCCCTGCAAAGAAGCCAGGAACAGTTTAATGACAAGTAGGGACTAAAAAAACCTTTATTTTTGTCATTTTAAACAATCAACCAAATAAACATAAGTGGTTCTACAGGTGCCAGCAGCAGGTTTTCTACTGAAGAGTCTTCCACAGGGAGCCAGAGGTTTGATTAAAGCTTCTGCACTGGATGGAGGGTGCTCCAGGGTGTGCTCCTGCATGTTAGACTTTGTTCTTATGGATGGACTCGATCATCTTAGAGATCTTTACCAACCTAAATGATCCTAAGTGGAGACTCCAGTGTCTAGTAGCCCTCAGGCAGCCCTCAGCAGAGGCACTTAGGAGGGCTTTTTGTTCCAGAAGCCTCAACTCTCCTAAGACTGCAAGAGAAAAAACTCCTTCTGGAACACCTCTGTCACATCTGGCTGAAAATGGACAGTCTGCTCCTGGGGATAAGGAGCAGAAAGAAGTGCCAGTGACACTGGAGCTGTTCAGGGACAGAGCTCACCCTGGCACCTGAGTCCTCATGGGAGCACGTAGCCTGCTTCAGGTAAGTCCATGGTGGGAGACTTAACTCTCCTAGCAGGAGGCTTTGTTCATGGGCTGACAAGGGTTCCCTTCTGCCAGGGGGACTTTGCTTGGTGAGCTGTGTTTGTCTCACAAACAGCAAGTGGGTTGCAGAGTTTTTCCCTGGAGATCTTTCCTCCAAACACTTCCCCTCTGCCTGTCTCCAGGGTCCTCACAGCTTCATCAGACTACAATGGGGGAAAAAAAAAAAAACTATTTCCACAGAAAACAGGGAAAAGAGAAGAAAAATCCTTCTGTGGGAGAGGGGCTGAGGGACAGACTCCTGAAATCCCAGAGGTCTGCCTACATTTCCACACATCCTGCACAAAACCTCCCTGAGTATCTCACTGCCTTGGTGCAGATGTTGGGAGTCATCAGGGTACAACACTGTCAGGAGCAGAAAATGCCAGGGCAGGCACACCACTGTGGGTGAGAAAAGCCAGGAACAGAACAGAGCATGCTCCCAGCTAACACAGTTCCAGGCTGCCAGGAGAACCTCCTCCCTCCACAGCAGGCAGCACTTTCTAGAGAGACCAGAAGCCTGAAGTGCACCACCACCTCCATCCAGACCCTGCTGGGGAGCTGAAGGGCAGCCCAGGGCTGTTGGGGGGGAGAGCTGTGACCAGCAGTCAGCACCCAGGCAGTGCTCAGGGGCTGCACATCCCTCCCCAGGCAGTTGGGAACAGACTGACCCAGCAAAGAGCTCATTGTGTGGGGCTGACCCTAAACTCAGAGAGGCTTTTTGTGAATCCAGTGTTGCCACCTCTGATGGTGCTGTCAGGGACTTGGGAAGAGCTGCACTTCCTTGTGTTCTGTTTGTTTGGGGTTTTCCTCTAGGCCCTGGCTCCTGCAATCATGAGCCTGATTTCTTGTTTAACTCCATGACTGACCCCATGCCAGGCTGGGGAATGTGAGCTCTGAGAATCCTTGAGGCTCATTGCCCAGGAGCAAAGGAAGAAGTTCCCAACCCCAGGACTGTTTAAATTAATCCTTTCTCAAAAACAGATGCCATTGATTTCTTTTCTTGTGTCTGGAGGCAGCTGTTCTGAGTGCTTGGACTCAACACTAGCAGAGCCCTTCTTCAGGCACCAGCTCCCTCTTCCCCAGCACTGCCCTTCAGCTGGTCACACCCCACAGCTGGGGTTCCCCTTCTCCAGCATCTCTCTTTGTAACCAACACCTGCCTTGGATGAGAATCACCTCCCCAAGCTGAATATTTCAAGCACAGCTCCTCCTTCTCTGGATATTCCTTGCAGCAGGACATGAGAAGCCAGAGGAGGAGATCTGGAAGCCAAGAACATGGTGCCTGGCTTGGGAGAGAGACAGAGATGATGCCAGGGGGATGCAGGAGGCAGCACAGCTGCCCATGGGGGTGTCCACAGGGCCCAGGACCTGGTAGCCAAGTGCAACTGCACAGACTGAAGTGGCTTCTTTCCACCATGAAAGAACTAATAAGGGAAACTGCTGACTTCAAACCCTCTTAATAATGTTTTCCTATTTCTTTAACACCTCTCCCTTGAGCCCTCTCTCCTGCCTTCACAGCCTCTTGGCCAATTACACTTGCAAAGCAAACAGGAAAGTCATTATCCCCACGAGCAGGGATTGCTGGGGGTGGGGGGTCTGAGGTGGGTCATGGCACAGGAGCCCCTTCTCCTCCAACCAGCAAGGCTCTCTCCCATCCTCAGAGAAGAGGGCCCACAGCCAGGCACTGCAGGGCTGGGGGTCCCCTCCTCATGACCCCCCAGAGCTGCAGGGCCATGAGTGGGGCATGGAAAGGGGTGTCCTCCAAGCACAAGTACCTTTGGGTGGTGGCACAAAGCTGAGGAAGGACTGTGACCCCAGGCCAAGCCCCGCTGGCCCCTCAGCCTGGGCCTGTAAAACACCCCTTTTTGTGGAAGTGAAGCAACCCCAAGCCCACATGCTCAGGGGTAGGCATTGCTCTGGACTTTGTTTCCTAACCCTTCCTTGTCTCATTCCAGTTGCCCTCAAAGCTTTGTCAAACCATTTGAACAAACTGACACAAATTCATCAATCAAAAGCCTCCCCTTCTTACCCAGGAGCAGTGACAGGACCAGTGCACCAGTATCCAGAGTTCCTTCTCCCCCCAGGACCAGTCCTTGGCTCAGGTTTGTGCAGAGTTTCCTGGTTGCTCTCCCTTTGGCTGCAGAGCTGTGCAGAAGCACAACTGCAATGCCACTGTCAGAAGCAGCATGGAGTTCACAGCCCAAAACCTCTCCCTGCCTGGAGCTTTTCCCATCTGTTGGGCTCTTGAGCTGACCTGAATCAGCAAAAGCATCTTTGCTCTCAGCCCCAGAAGAGCAGGGCAGGCAGGGTGTGCTGGGACCATCACACAGCCATGGCTGCTGTGCTGTGCACTCTGCTAGAGTTTGTGCTGCTCACACTCTGCTAAGCAACACAAAGGCTGCACAGAAACCCATCTGCCCACGTCAGCAGAGTCTGCTCTTGAGGCAGTAGAGGTGAGAAGAGGCCAGATGGAAGGCCAGGGTGAGGTCTGGAGGGAGCAACCCTCCTGGAGTCTGAAACACATCCTGCTCTTTAATCACCAGCAGCCACCAATACCTCACCCCAGGCCATCTGGGGCCAACATTGTCATTATCTGCAAGGTTATACAGGGAACCAAGAATGGAATTGGGATCCTCCTCCAGTGCTAGATCCTGTCTCTCCACAGAGCTGGCCATTGGCTTGGCTGCAAGAATTTGGTCATAAAAGCAAAACATGAGCAGTGCTTGAGGACTCATGAGCACAGCCAGCACCCAGGTAGTTCATCCTTCTGCCCTTGCAACAGTTGCTGGTGGGAGGCTGTTGCAGGGGACGCAGGGTGGGCTGTTTGCAGCCCCCAGCCCATCAGCACAGACATTCCTCTCAGTCTCTGGATGTGCTCTGGGGAACTCCCATCCTCCCTGGATAGCAGCACCAGCATGGCCAGGGTTAGCTCCTGGGATACTCTCCCAGTACAGCTCACAGGGGTTTCTTCCCTACACAAAACCACTTTTTGGCATTCCAAAACAACCTGAACCCAAGGGGAAGGGACCTCAGGAATCATCTGGTCCAACCTTTCTTGCCAAAAGCCCAGAACAGGTAAGATGGCCCAGCACCAGGATTAAAGGTGGCCAGGGCTGGGGAATCCAGCACTTCCCTGGGGAGAGGATTCCAAAGGCTGGTTGTTCTCACTGTACCAGCACCTGCAGCTTCTCTGGCTTGACAAATATGTCACTTCAATAGACATACACAAAATCACAGGCAGTGGAGCAGAGTGGAGCATCCTTTCTTCCTCAGACACACCAGCCCAGCTCTGGCACCAGCAGGGTCAGCAGGTGAGCCCTGCATCTCTAGGTAAAGGGTCTCTGGTGACATCCAGGGAGATGCCACCCCCTGGGACACCACCACACTGAGCATCTGCACTCTTCCCAAACACTCTCAGTGACATTTGTGGTGGGTTTTTTACTGGTGATGTACCAGACCCTGGTTTCACAGGCAGAGAGTGACCGAGAGGAAAAGACCGTTTGCAAGAAACACATTTGCACCCCAATCTTCATTAGAATCTCTGTGTTTTGAAGGGCAGAGAGGCCAGAAATGCTGCCCGGGAGCTGGAGCAGGGAGCAGTGTCCTGCTATTGCCACCTCGTGGGCCCTTGCAGCAATAACCCGGTAAGCAGCAGGCGGGGTTGCTGCCGCAGCTACTCCAGCTTCTCAGCCCTGTACCCGCACCTACAGAGCAGCTCTGGGCTGCCCCCGCAGGGCTGGGGGAAGGCTGGACACATTTACTGTCCTACGCGGGACATTCCCCCCGTGCCCGGCGACCAGCAGCACTGTCTGCTCTGCCATACAGCAGGGCAGAGGAGCCTCCAGCCCTCTGCAGGCAGCACAATCCTGACCTGGAGAGTCTCAGAGGTTCCTCAGCATTCTGTTTCAGAGCAGCAGTGGCTCTTCCCCTCACTGACACTGAATCACAGAATTGTTCTGCTTGGAAGAGATTTCATCAAATCCAACCACCCCCCAGCACTGGCAGGGCACCACTGCCCCATGGCCCTCAGCACCACAGCTCCATGGCTTGGAAACCCCTCCAGGGATCATGGGGATTCACCCCTGCCCTGGGCAGCCTGGGACAGCCCTGGAGAGGAAGAAATTGTTCCTCAGCTACAACCTCAACCTCCCTGGAGGCAACTTGAGGCCAGTTCCTTTTGTCCTGGCACTTGTTCCTTGGGAGCAGAGCCCAACCCCACCTGGCTCCAGCCTCCTGTCAAGAGCTGGCAGAGCCAGAAGGTCTCCCCTGAGCCTCCTTCTCTCCAGGCTGAACAGAGGTCCCTCAGCTGCTCCTCACCAGACTTGTGCTCCAGACCCTATGGAAAGGAGCATGGCCCTTCCATGGCTCAGAACAAGGATGCTCAGGGAAATTCAAAGGGAAAAAAAAATCCCTTCCAAACATACAACCCCTATCTGACCTCACTGCCCCTTGGAGCAGGGAAATATATGAAGTGTTCTTTGGTTGCTGAACAAATCCTCCTTTAAAACAGCAAAGGAACTGGGCAGGATTTGCACAGCCTGATAAGATTCAGCATGACCTGATAAGATTGTGCTCCTGCTTCTCAGAAATTCCTGTCCTGAAAGGATGGTTCTGCTGCACTGTAGGCAGCCTATGACATAACCAAGGAGGTTACCCAGCATCCACTTATCCATCAGAACTTACCCACACGTGCACCTTGCTTCTGCTCTTTCCTGGAGAAAGCAAAGGCACAAACCTTCTAGGAGCTCTCCCAGGACTCTCAGCCAGGCAGGAGCAGCACGAGCCCAGTGCTGAGATTCAAGGGGGAGTTTGCTCAGCAGCCACGGGGTCATTGCCTCAGCTGCAGGGCTGCTGGCCTCCACTTGTGGCTACCCTGGCCCAGCCCCAGCCCAGTCCCTCCCTCTCCCCTCACTCACACACTGGGAACTTTCCACAGGAGTGTTTCCCAGATCCTGCTGCCTTTGCTGCTGCCCTGAGAACTCCTTGGCTGGGCTCGACCTGAAACTGCTGCTGCTTGGGGAGAAGGAGTTGTCCTGGCTACAGAGATCTGAGAGTCCAGGCAGAGCTGCCTCCTGCTGCTTGGGAAGGGCTGATTCCCACTGTTGCTGAACTCTCATCTTTTTCCTTCTCCTCTTGGAGCTGTGTTGTTTTTCCCAGCCCTGTTACTGCTCAGTTTGGGCAGAGGCTGTGAGCAGGTGAGTGTCCTGCAGACAGATCATCTCAGTTTCCAGGGAAGGTTCTGCCCTGGGCTGCAGGAGAAGGAAACTGGGGCTGTGCCCTGCTCCTGGGGGCTGGAGAAGGCAGCACCACACTGCCTGTGTCACCTTCTCTGCTCCCCTGAGGGCTGGATCCAGTTCTCCTCAGCATCCTGGGGAAAGCTCTTGTGAATTTTAGGGGGAATTCAATCATCACACTTCACTTTTTGTAAACCTTTCTTCTGAGGTAGGAAAACCTGGGACTTACCACCCAAAACAACTGCCTGGGAGGTGTTTCTTCCCACCCCAGCTCAGAGTGATATTCCACAGCTACAGGGACGTGCTTCTTGCACTTCAAAGTCACTGTCAATAGGCTTTACACTTGTTATTCCACTTCATGTTTCTGACTTTGAAATGATTATGGGGCTCTCCTCTGAATGCTTTATGGGGTAACAAAGCCCCAGAAGAACAGGGCTTGTCCCAGCTGAGTAAATAGAAGATATTTTCATAAATCTTCAGCCTATTGGAACATCAACAACATTATCCTACATGGGTTGTTATGACTTTGTCTTTGCAGAGTCCTGTGTTGAAGCTTAGAGCTGTGATTGCAGCCTGGTCTTCTGCTAAGATAGAAACTTCCAAGCAATCCCACAGAGGGTAGTTGAGTTAAATAAACTCTCAGAGCCCTACTTGAAGCTCTCTCTAGTCAGCTGGGGTGAAGATGACACTGCTTTGATTATCTCCCTTTCCTCAACTGGGAATCCCCTTCTTGGACAAGGGATTAATGTCAGGGCTTTCTCTCCTCTCTGCTGCTTAAGATCTTAACACACATGGATGACAGGACAGAAAGTGAGATGATGATTCCTGCAGGAGCTCTAGCTCCCTAGCCAGTTATTTCCCCTCTCCCCATTACATCCCAGTACTTTGGGAAGCCTCCCCTGACAGCACTGCAGAGCCTGGAGCAGAGACAGGGCATAGAGAAATCTCTGATAAGGAGGTGAAATGGGAGTTCAGAGATGAACTCAAGGTTAAACCAAGTTCCTCACTCCAGGTGCACCCAGCCCACAGCAGCTGGTTGGTGAACACGAGCAGCAGGAACATCTGGGGCTGCAACTGTTCATGGTAACACCCTTTCACCCCAAAAAAAACAACTTTCAGAGCACAAACCTACCTCAGTGTCATACCAGGAGAGGAATTACCCTGGGCTGTTGGTTTGGCATCCACCTCCCACAGCTTTGGTGCTGGCTGCCCTCAGAAGTGAGTGATGACTGCTCTGACCCTGTTCAGCACCTTCTACAGAATCACAGAAACATGGAGATTGGGACAGAAAATGGTCCCCACTGAAAAAAACCAGCTTTAAAATCAGTCTTTCACACCTACACTGTAATACAAACCTGTGTGGTGAGCTGGCCAAGCCCTCAGCTGATTTTTTCTCTCCTTATTTCTGAAGCTCTGCCCAGGAAAGGTGAGCCCTGCTCTAGCATGCTGGTCACTCACAGGCACCTTGCTGCCTGGCACACAGGGGTCAGTCTCTGGCTCAGAAGTGTGGGCAGCAGGTAGATTCCATCATCTCCTGAGCAGCAATCCCATTGTCAGTGGGAATACAGCTGTCCCCTGTGACCTTCAACCAGCCAGAGGTCTTCATCCTCAAGGTCCACACCTTGGGCAGCCAAAGCTCCAACTCTGCAGCCAGGAAACAAGCCCCTGGCTCCATGTGGTGCAGACAGAGCAGGAGGGAGCCCAGAAAACTGCCTGGGAAATGGGATCAGGCTTTTTCAGGGCTTCTGCAGCACCCCTGATTTCAGCTCAGAGGTACATTCTTGGCTCCCCAGCTCCTGGGCTGCTGCCAGCCATCAAACCCCTCTCCCTGGTACTTGCACTGGGCTGTTCTTGCTCTCAGCAGGGCCTTGCCTTTCTGCCTGCTGGTTATCTGCTGTTCTTCAAACCCACAGCTGGGGGAAGTGCCTGTGGAGATGGTGTTTTTCTTTCTAAATCAGCAAGATTTTTTTATTTTTTTTTTTTATTCTTCACAGTTTGCAAGTTGTTTGTAGCCAAAACTCACATATCCCTATTCAATTTGTTTTCCATCTACTTTATTCTTACTCATAAGCTTACAAAAATGAATTCAGATAATAAAACCACAGTATTCTGCCACAGTTCATTATCTGGGCTGAAACACCTTCCCTGATGTTTGTTTGCCCATGGGAAGAACTGTTAAGTCAGAACCTCTGTGATCTTCCCAACT
This sequence comes from Corythornis vintsioides, assembly GCA_025447755.1. Lineage (NCBI taxonomy): Eukaryota > Metazoa > Chordata > Aves > Coraciiformes > Alcedinidae > Corythornis > Corythornis vintsioides. Next base: position 53,470 of record JAOEGS010004382.1, on the reverse strand, counting down.
TGGGAAGCAGAAATAGAACAAGAAATAAGGAACAGCTTTTGAGCTGGCACAGACCAGCACAGCTCCTCTCTTTGAGCAGAGCTCTCCTGCCTTTGCCAGCTTCAGAGCCAGGTCTCAAGTGGCTTGTGAGGAGCCATTTAGGGAGAAATCCCACAGCAACCTGACACCTCAGTCTGCATAAACACAAACACTCCTTAATAAAAAACAGGGGAAAAAAATTCTACTGCATTTTCATATTATTCTAACATTCCTTAAATCCATTTAACTTCAGCAGCAGCCCTAATACACAAAAAAAAAAACCCCAACTGAGTAAAGATACAAATCCATGTTGTCATTCCAGAGACCACATTCAAGTACTTTGGTCAACACCTAAATCTTGAGTAACACACATGATGGATGATTCACTAGCATATTCACTATGATTTCAGCTATTTAGTTTCCTCACCATATATGAGTTAACCAGGAAAAAACAAGTTCTTTTACAGCAAGCACTGTTACCTCTGAAGAAGCACCTGGGTCATCCAGCCTTTTCTAGGCAAGGGAAAAACCTGCAAGAGGAAGGAATGAGCTCCTGAACAGGCACACATAAGGAAGCTGGGAGTGGGAAGGGGAGAAGAGGACACTGCAAGGCAAGGAAAACAAGGAGATCTTTACACAGATACCTGTTCTTAAAAAATATTTATTTATTTATAGTGTGTAGCATAACTGACCAGACCAATTCAGTGGAATTAAGAACGAAAAAAGGTAATTATAGTGAATAATACCAACTGACAAAGTGAGTTCTGTGGTGTAAATGAGATGTGTAAATCAAATCCAGAGTGGGCTGGTAAATGTGTGTAGTAACCAAGAGCAGCAGCACAGTGAACACAATGCAGAGAAACTAAACAGAACAGAAGAGCTTCTGCTGAGTCTAATGGACTAAAGATCTCATTTTCAATGCTTAATTGCATCCTAAAGGTTGTGGCAGTGTCAGAGTGACACAGCAAAGCCACGTGCACAGTGACAAGTCATTAAACTGGGACCCATTTTGTGAAATGGTGCAAATAAAGAATTAGAGGCTATGATGTGTGCTCATAAACACCACCCCCAGCTGACCTGCACTGGCTCCTTGAGACTCTTCACAGTCCAACTGGAAAACCTGTTCAGGGCATTGACTAGCCTGCCAATGGTGAAGCACTGTGACAATTTCTTTAGCAGGAGTTGTGTTCCCCATGACCTCAGCTTCTCGTGTCTGAGTTTCTATCAGTAAAAAGTGGAAAATGAAAGGCAAGTCACTTGAGGAATGGCAATGGTAGCACAGGGCCCTGGGACTGGCTGCTCCCATGTCTCTGGGCTGAGGGTATTTGTCCCCTGGACCGCACAGGTTAGGTTCAGAAGTTTTAGGTCTTGTGGCTTTGGTTGGCAGTGGCATTGTGTCCCTGGAGGGCCCCCAGGGCCTGCCTGCCTTCCACACCCCTCACTCCAACACCCAGTTACTCCATTCTTTACTGTGCCTAAGCCTACTCAGCTTCAGCACATTGTTTTTCATACTCTGCTAACCCCAGCTTTGCCTCACCGTTTGATCTGAATGCATTTGTCTACCTCTTACTCTTCCTTCAAGACCATAGTTTCACAGGGATTTCAAACACCAGGTCTCATCATTAGGTGGATAACAGCAATCCAAATTTTTTGCCTAGGCAAAACTCCAGTGGAGTTAATTGGCTGCAGTGGGAGACTCGTCCGAGTGGGAAGGGCAAGATCTGGCCTCGGTGAGCCCGTAAATCCCAGTGGAACACTCAGGAGCTGTTCAGAGCCTCACTCCTGTGACATTACCCTTTGTGTTTCCCACATTCCTAGCTGTAGCAGGAAAGCTTTTGGCACCAGAGCTCCATGATAATGCCCTGGCCCTCTCCCAGCCTGTTACACCTGGTGGGAAGCAGTGTTGTCTCTGCCACTCTCTGGCCTCAGGTCCCTCCGTGGGGTCAGCAAAGGCCAGTTCTGCTCCTGTGGGCAATAAACAGGCAGCTGTGACCCTGCCAAGCTCAGCCTTGGCTGCAGGTGATGTAATATGTCTGACACTTCCAGTAAAGCTCCAGTGCATTCCAGGATCCTCCACACTAGGGCAGGAAGGCCCTGCCCTGCAGTGATCGCTCCCCACTCAGCCCCAGCCATGGGGCTGGGGGTCTCACCCCTGCCCATCTGCCCCCTGCTCAGAGCTGTGGGCTGTGTCCCTTCCCCAGGGTCACTGAGGGGGGCAAAACACACACCTGGGGCATTACCCAGTCCATACAAAGGTGTTTTCACACTGCCAGCCTCCGGAGCAAGGAACTGCTACAGCTTCTTGGGGCTGCACTGAAAGCACTTTGTGTCTGTATCCAAGATCCCAACCATTTCCCAGTCTTTCCAGTGCTTCAGCCAAGGAAATCCTGAGAAAACAAGTCACTCACACTGCTTCCCATAGGCCACCAAGTGCCTGCCCGAGCTGCCATCAGGGAAAAGAGCTTTTCCAAAGGAAAGGCTCTGCACTGAGGCTGTTGGAGGAGCTGTCCCCCTGCTCTGTTTCAGGCTACTGGATTTAGTTCACCAGATGATCTCAGCTACTGTAGAACCAGATGGGGAGCCTCTCACCTCTCAGACTTATGACACTCAGCAGTTATGACCTTGTGAGCTAATGCATCTGGAAAGGAGACTGGTACCACCCTGTCTAAAGGGCTCTAGCTCTCCTTGGAAAGCCCTGGGACTAGAAGTGCTGCTGCACCCTGCACCAGGGCTAGGACAGAGGGGCAGACTGGGCAGAGGGGCAGAATCACACAGTAAACAGGAGCCACTGACCTGGACTGAGGGATGTGCCCCTGAGAAGACTCCTCCTGCCCAATGCTGCTGCACAGGACAAGCTCCCAAGAAGGGAATGGATGAGGATTATTTTTAATCCTCTGGGCTGCAGATGTGTCAGGAGCAAGGAGTGTTCAGCAGTTCCAAAGACAAATAAGTGCAAAAGAATCTAATTTTCCTTCCCTACCTTTCCTCCCCACTGTACCTTCTGTTAACACTGGGCCAAAATGCCATAGATGGAAGAGGCTGTGAAACCCCAAAGGAGAATCAGGGCTGAGTGCTGCTATTAACAGCAAATTCCCTGACAGGTAAACCTTAGGCAGCTTAGTGTTCTATCAGACAGCAGAGTCTGGAGAAAGACTGCATATCTGCAGTGCAGCCAGCTCCTCACAGGCAAGTAATTTGAATTCCTTCATGTGAACTTCCACTGGCCTCCAGGAAATTCAATCTAACTCCCAAAACAGCCATTTTGATGAGGGTTTAAACTGAAAAATAACTGTACACCACAGTCAAAGTTTTCCCACACTAATTGTGGTTCCTAATGGAGCTCACACTACCAACCTACCAACCCCAGAACAGCTGTCAGTCAATGGCTTGGTGAAATCTCTCACCTCAGATTGAAAAGCAGAATCAAGGGGACAGTAAAGGGCCTGATGCTCCTGAGCTTTGACCCCACTGAGCACTGTCAGTCAGGGTGTCCAAACATCTCTCCAGACATTTAGCAACCCCTGGGAAGCGAGTCATTAACACATTTTGTCAGGTTATGCATTTTTTTCCCTCCCCTCTAAACCAGGCTTTTTTCCAGGTCCAGTAGCCCACAGTAAATCCACCCCAGTCTCTCATAAGCCTTTGGACTTCCATTGTATCCTGTAGGTTGGGTTTAAACCAGCAGAGACCCCTGCAGGAGGTGGGGCAGGAAGGAACTAGTGGTGACTGCTGTTCAGGTGATGTTTGCTGGACCCACAGCCATTCTTGCTGCCATTCTTTGTGGGCTCCTCTTCAGTATCTGTAACAGAATCTTCCTCCTCCTCATCACTCCGGTCATCCCTCAGGTCCTAGGGAGAGGAAAGCACCATGAGCATGTTCCATACTTGTGGCATCTCTGTCAGGTAAGTGAGCAGATCTGGAGTGCAGAGTGGTGAATACACTCACCCAAACACAGGAGCTCAGAGGCTGCTGCTCCTCACAGGTGTAAACTGACCAGGGACCAGTTGCACCAGCAGCTCCTGGTATTAATTTTGCCTAGAAAAACTCACCCAACTGCAGTCTTGTATCCCTACATCCATTACAGTTCCAGTAAAACATAAAGGACTAGAAAGAAAATGAAAGCCTGAACTCCATCTCTTCAGAAACTATAAACTTCCTGGAGATTTTCTTTTGCTTTTTTCCCTAACAACATCCAAAGGGCATCAAAACAAACAAATCTTACTGTAAATACTGTAAAATAAACTTGGCATGCCATCAGTTGGAGAAAAGGAAAGGCTTTCCCACACAAACAATTTATGAGTTTCTGCCTCTTTCAGATCACTCCCTCCCTCCTGGTAGCTTTGTGATTTGTGTTTGCAGTAAAAGACAAATGGTGAGGGCATGGGGGGGAGGCTTGTTACATTTTTTGCCACCAGAAATGTCTCAGAAAAAAAAAAAAAAAAAGCAAGGCAAACTAAATCCAAGTACAGCATCTGAGACAGAATCAGCCTGACTCACTGCACACTCACCTTCCTGAGCAGCCTCTGGGCTGACAGGGAGGAGGGATTTGGGGCTCACTGTGAATAGACACGAGTCTGTCAAGTTCCCCAGAGCATCTTTGAGTGGGGGCAGCCCAGGGCAGCCTGCAGATGTTGCTGGTACTGGAGCAGATGCTTCAGAAGAGCTGACAACCTGCTCTGCTGGAAGTGATGCTCAGTGCCTGACCTTGGTCCCTGTCCCCTGTGGGAATGAGCTGGCATTTCCAGCATGAAACTGGAAACTCAGATAGGATTTCCTTTCCAGTTTTAATGCTGTCAAGCTGGATGCTCTGATTAAAGGCACTCTGTGTATTAATTAAAAAAGATGTAAATATTTTTCTCCAGCAGGCTGGAAATCCCTGCCTCTGAGATAATGTCTTGCATATTTCAAAGCAACAGGAATTAAATGTCTTCAGATTCTGAAGCAACCACTGTGAAGCACCACCTCTGAAATCCTGATAGCCACCAAGAAAAAAATACTGCTACATCAAACCAAATTATTCTATTTCAATCTTGAACCTGCTTCCTGACCAAGTGCCTCTACAAATTCTTGCTTTAGAAGAGCCTGGCCCTTTTTGTCCAGCTTCAGTGATAGAACAAACCTTCAAATAGCACCATCTCTATCTGTGACCAGAAAACCAAACAACCCTGTCTTTGCACACTGCTTAACAGACCATTATAAATGTGTTAAGATATCACCAGCAAAGTTTGTGCCTCTTAACTCTGACCTTCTAAAAATAACAAAACCTGTAACACTTGTAGGATTTCCCCCGCTTTAATACCAAGATGTTTTCTCTGAGCAGCTCACATCATCTATTCTATTTGTGTTTTCCAACTCAAAGACTCTGCTCTTACTATCCCTGAGCAACAAGAGATGAATGTTCTACCAGAAACAGGAGAGCTGGCAAACTGCAGATGCCCCAGCTGAGGCCATCAGTAATACTCAGCGCTTCGGTTTAATGGCATCAACTCCATTTATTATCCTTCAGATGGTTTAGGGTAACAGACAAAATGGATGTGTATATTTTATGTTCTGGATGACTAACCAATTTAATCTTTCTAAATGGATGAATGGTTTCAAGGTTTATGAGAAGCAACACTAATGCTCTCGAGTCTGCTAGAGAGCCATTTGTAGTGAAGCCAAAGCCGCAAACTTGGGTAATCTTTTTTCCTTTTGTTTAACCCTTCCACCTGCTGCTCAGTCTGCCTCTCTTAGCTAAATGAGCCGTGTTTGTTAAGGTGCTTTTGGCTTCTTGCATTTCACCCCTGTCAGGAGAGCATCATTCAAGTCATTAGCACCACAGCTTATGATGTGAGTAGTAAAGTACACTCTGAAAGACTCTGCCAAGGAAAAAGCCTTCCTGAAATGAAGAGATAAGCAAACTCCACAGGCCACCTCCCATCTCAAATGGTGGTCAGATTCCCACCTCACCTGAGAATTCACTCCAAATTGTGCAAGTGTGTCTCAATAAAACAGGAATCACTTCCCTCTAGGCAAGCTGAGAAGAGCATCAGGAGGACAGAGCCATGCTGGAAGGCAGAGGGAAGCACAGGCTTCCTAGGGATACCATCTGAAGCTCACTGGTGAGGAAGGGAACCTCCCTTCTCTCCTGCTCCCCTTTAGTGGGCACAGGGCATCTCTGAGGGGTCACAGTGCAGTTGTGGCTTCTCATCTGCCATGCAGCAGCTGAAGTAGAAAGTGGAAGAGCAGAGGGAAAGACAGTGCCAAGCAGTGTAGAAGCAGCAAAAATCTCCTGCGGCCACCTAGATGGGTTCTGTCAACAGCAAGGAAATGTTTGGATTTTCAAGTATTTCTTCTTATCTCTCAGTTGAAATTTCCTTTATCTTATATTAAAATGAGAGTGCCCTAAAATCTGACACCTTAATTCTACCTTAAGAGTATTTTCCTTTAAATATCTACAAGCATATTGACTAGCTCTTGATTTTTCAACATATAAAGACAATAAATTCCACAGCACCTGCACATATGGCAACAGCTTGCAGTACCAAGATGAAAGCTATTAATCAGGTCAGCAACCACTGACTCAAATAAAAGAGATAATAAACAAGAGAGATCATAAAAAGACAGTCCAATAGATAGAAGGGGGTACTTTTCCAACAAATACTACTATAAATTTGATGAATCTTTGAGTTCAACATGTTTAATTCAACATCAATAATTCAACTCAGCTGACATATGACTTAATATGCCTTTACTTGCCTATGGAGACTAAGCAACATACATTTGGATTCAAGCAAAATGTTCTATATTTCCAGCCTGGAAGACTTTATAGGAAAATATATTTCCTTTTCAGCTTATAGACACTGTGCAACATAAATAAGGTTGATCTTCCATGAAAGATGTGCTGCTGGACTCTTTCTGCAGCTCTTAAATGAAGATACAGGCTTTCTAGATGGATTGTATTGGACATCTGGTGGCCAAGACTCCTCTTTCTTAATCTCTCCTGTGTAATGCTCACTCCTTGAGCTTTCCACTGGGAGTTTGAGAGAACTCAGACAACGTGTGAAAAACAAATTAAATGAAAAATTACACTAATTCCACAACTACTGAGAAGAAGTGATATAAAAGTAGATGTCACTATTAGAACAACATTAGATTAGAACAGGTCCACATGTGAAGGAATCAATTTAACCTCTGAAAATCATCACTGAGTTGTCACTCAAGGTAACACCTGTACCTGGAGCTGTAACACCCTGCCTGTTCAGAAGGAATCAATCATTGTTTCCAGCCCATCAGGCACTCTGTGGTTTCAATATTCTGCTGGCTGGGTTATTGAAACCCATTCACTCACCCTTGCTCTCGGGGGTATGTGGCTTTCCAGTAATGTCAAAAGCCCAGGAGGTACAGAGTGAGTCACAACATCCCACTGCTTTCTGAATTACTCCAGCTTGAAACCCACAGCTGGCAAAGAAACAAAGCACAGTCCAACAGGCATTTGATGCTGTTCTCCATAGTGAACTTTTTTTTACCCTAGGCCAGAACTCACATCAAGCCAAGGAGTCCAGTGGTAGGAACTCTTGTCAGAACATGCACTTTTATCCCCAGAAATGCCCTTCTGGCTGCACACAGTTGATCAGACACACTCCCCAGCCAGGCAGGACAGCACTTTGGGTGGGTGTCAGGAGACAGCACAGCTGCTGAAGGCTGATCCTCCTGGACCCAGCACTCCTAGGTCCTCCTAAGGAAATATATTTTCTTTAAATACAAGATATGACAATTTCCTTTCTCAATTAATATTAATATATCATTAACTAGCTTTATTTCAAGTTTGGGGGGGTTTTTTGACTCAGGAAATTACAGTACTGGGAACTCCTCTGAAAATGCAAGAATTACTCACCTCATAAAGTCACAATTCAAACCTCTGCAGCATAGATTGAAAATGATGAATTAAGGCATCACAAGTTCTGTAGATGGCCTACAGTTTGCTCTGTGAATTAATCTTTGGCAATTGAAAAAAATACACATGCACATTATTTGGTATCTTTTTAGATAGGTGCATAGATATAGAAAACTAGCAGCAAATGGAACATTTAATGAATAGCCTTCTAGAAAATTATAAGAGATGAGCAGTTAACAAGGAAAGCCATAAAAAACTATCAGCAAATGTCCCTCTGTAAATCAATTAATTTTGAAGCAAAAAACTTTACCAGCATTTGTCTTATCTGAATGAGGAATCTTCACATAAAAGGAATAATTTAGCTGAGGTATTTGCTGACAGTAGAGCTGTCTTGTGCCAGCACAGATGCAGAGAGCAGGGCAGGGGTGCTGGTTTGGCCAGATGCACTGCTGGTGAAAACTAACACAGAACCATTTTGCTCAAGGAGAGCCAGGCCCATTTACACCAGTTGCCCAGTTAGCAACCAGCCTCTGCTCCACTGGCCAGGGCTGGAAGCTTTGCTGTCAGGATTCCTAAGAGGAAGGGATTTCCCTTTCCTAGGGCACTGCTGCTGACTGGGCTGGCTACCTCCCATCTCCAGGCTACTCAAAAACCTCATGTCCCAAAGGCACTAATTTGAATCAACTGGGAAGACTGGTTTTCATCTCTAAGAGGGAATATTTTCATTTGTCTTCTTTTGTTTCCCTAATGAACTCAGAAGAAAATCTGCTATCAATAATTTACTTGGTGAGAGCTAACAAATTCAGCTTCTCCATAAGCTTTTTTTTTCTCCCCCCAAGAGGAAAGGCAACCCCCACTAATCCAGTTCAATCTCTCTTGTGTTTGTGCTGAACCTTCACTCAGAGAATCCAGACTCTGAACAGGACATCAGTGTGTACCAGCCTTTTCCACACTAGAAAATAACCACCAAATCTCCAGTGAAAGCTTTTCCACACTTCCCAGCCCCCCAGTCATGAAATTCTAACTAACTAGATGATTGTTACCCTCTAAAATACATTACAGCTTTCAAAATGACTCCTTGGAATTAAGAGCCACACACACCTCGGTCTGTTTTATCAGCACCCTGACAGCCATCAGCACAGTACAGGATCAACAAAACACTTCAGGAAAAGAAAACAACATTTATGTGCCTCTAGCTGAGGAAACTGAACCTTGTCCTCTGTGTAACTCCTGCAGAATGCCATTCTTCTGAAATGAACAACTTCCACTGAATGTGTTAATTCTCATTACATTTCATTTTTTAATAATAAATGGCCTGAAGTTAGTTTTTTTCACTGCATCAGAAAGAAGTAAAAATAACCAGCTGAACCTCTGGCATTTTGGGAGTCCAATAAACTGCTGTGCATGCCAAAAACTGAGTTTAGTATTTAATTTCATGCTGCTTTTTCACACCCTGGTCAGTGCACAGGGCATGGAAGGGCAGCAGTGCTGGGAGTGGTCAGAGTCACATGAAGAGCCCTCACAGTTCAGTGCCCAGGCAGTTCATTACCTGGGGTGCCCAGGCTCAGCTCACCTGTGGTACATGGCTCAGCACCTGAGCCCTGGCCACCAAAGGGATGTGAAATATCACCTCTTTGGAGACCCATCCAGCTGCCATGTTACATGGAGCTTTTTTTGCCTGCAGTTTGAAAAGTCAGGTTCCTGTTTAGGGTTAAAGATCTCAAGGTACTGCACAGTTGAGTGAGAAAGGCAGTGCTGGGAGCAGAGGCTGAGGAGTGACTCTCCTGTCACAAAGATAAACCACTGTGGATCCATGGCCTAATTCCAAAGGCTATGGATCTGATCTTACAGGTAGCCAAGAAAAGCAAAGGACTTCAGTTTGTCATCTGTGTGCTTCAAGGGAAAATGTTTAACCTAAAACTCCCAGTACTTTAAACAACATACTGTGGGCCTGTGTGTTGTGGACAAGACAATCCTCACCCAAGGTCAGTGCTGAAATCCCACACTCCCACATGGTTACAAAATCAGTATCAGATTCCAGTGAATTATTAAAAATAAAAGTTCTGTTTGATGCAACCACAGATAAAGCACCAAAGAAAAAAAAAAAAAGAGAGAGAGGTAAAATAATAAAAGGATCCCAGGGAAGGAAAGTTCTACAGGAGCAGAACCCAGCCCATGGCATCTCCCCACACATTACTAGTAATCCACAGCAAGTATTTGGTTCCACAGGGACACAGTTTTAGTAGCACATCATCTTTGGATACAGAAAAGGGAGTAACAGATTTCAGGAGTTTTTAGATGGCTAAGCACTTCTCATGGCATCCCAGTTATTAGTATCTAAGAAAGAATGAAGGAAAGAACATTAACTTGAACCCACAGATTCCTCAGCATGAGGACAATCCTCAGACAGACCAAAATGGGAAGTAGGAGGATTGCTGGAATCAATGTGCTTCAAGTGTCTCATTTCAACCCCAAAATAGTTGGGTTTTTATCATTTGAAGCTCCCCCTACTCTGTCATTAGTCATTCTTCAACCACTGGCTTTCACTGTTCCCTTGGCAATTGGGACTAAATAAAGCATGAAGAGTCCACAGGGCAGGACACACCCAACCCAAACCTCTAGAACCCTGCTGACCCAGTACAAAACCCTCAAGGAATACTGAAGAGACCTAGGTGGCATCAGCTAATATTTATTATTTTCTTGTTAAGAATGCCAAGTCCAGAAGCCCACCCTACAGCACTGCAGGGGCTTTTCTGCTTCAGGAAAAGACCCACAGTGAATCAACTGAAACTGCAGCTGATGACTCCTAAAAACCAGTCAGCATTAGGAAGAAACTCCTTGACTTATCCAAAGGCAGTCAAGTCACAGAACAATTAAAAGAGAAAGAAAAACCTAGTCCTGGTGGCATCCCAGCCTGTTAAAAACCTGCCACTGATGGCCTTTGCATCAGCCTTGAAGTATCCGAGTCATGAGGACACTGTGCCCATTCCCTACAACTTCCACTTAGTTTTCAAGATGTAAAGCTCTGGAGTCTCAAAACCTTAACTCAGAGGGTAATGGTTTTAACATCTATTTTACATCTTAATTTGCCATGATAATGTGGCTATAAGCTGCTGTCATTCTCTCCCTTTTTCTGACCTTGGAAATAAAACATTTAATCTCCACGGGCTTTTCCTGGCGAGATGCTTTAAATCAGTGCACATGGACATATTTCTCTAGATGTTTTTTCAATTTTCCTAAAATATTCTCATATGTGCAGACATGATGACTAGACATGTTTCAGTGGTGCTTGAAACTTGATACAAGTGGGTAATTTCACCATGTAATTGAACAATATTACAGAAACACAAGGAGTTTCCTAGCAACAAAAGGCCTTGGACATCAAGATGGCAGCCAGCAGCTAACATTGCAATTGCCTGAGCAAACCTGAAAAGAAATTCTGCTGAAGAATGTCCCTCCTGCCTCTCCCAGCAGAGCTGAGATGGCTACAGGACTGACTGGGAAAGGCTTTTCTCACAATGTCATGTGAAAAAGGACATTTGGGTTCCTTTGGGGGTGTTTTTATATTTCCTAGAAGTCAGAACAAACTTGGATTTGAAGTGTGTATGCTCCTGTCCCCCTCAACTTTACCTCCACAGAAAATAAAGAGCATGTGCAAAGTGGCTTGTAAATGCAAAACTCCCCCTTGGGAGGGCATTTCTGGATGACTGGGCCAGGGAAAAGGTGGCACAAGTGCTAGGAGCCTGGAGACCAGTGCTGCCCTGTGCTACCAGATCCAGTGACAGACACACTTATGCCCAAGAAAACAGGACACAGAGGAGCAGAGCAACATCACCTTCTCCCTTCTTTCCTTTTTCCTTGTTTTCATTCATCATTAGCTGCAGTGTTTGGAAAGATCACAAGATTTTTAGTTCTTTTTTGCTGAAGCACTTATCCCAGAGGGCTAAGGATAATTAGCCCCTTTATTAGTGCAGAGTGGAGGTGACATCTGAGATGAGGAGCTTCTGACCAACCAACCAGTCTCAAACAAAAGCCATCTGAGCAGGAAGAGCAAAGCATGGAAGAAGCTACTACCAGCTTGTGAGGCTGCAGTGCTCAATGGCATTTCTGAATCAGTTCCTGCCTTTAACAAAGCCTCCTGCAGATAAGAGCATTGCATCTAGATCACAGCTCTAAGCAAGATGTGACACAGCTCTGTGTGACCCTCCAGCAAAGGGGACTTGGTGGGTGTGACACCACCTGAGATTTGGACCTTCCTGTTGACACCTTTCACTGAGTCCCACCTTTCATGTCCAAGCCAGTGGCAAGGTTTAGGGATATGGGCACTTCCCACTGTGAAGAAACACAACCAAGCCCACTGACTTTCAGACAATGTGATGACATGGGCTGGAAAGATACAGCCAGGGGAGACACTTGCCCCTGGACAGATGTTAGGAGCTGTTAACTGATACACTGTAGTGGTTCCCACAAATAAGCCCAACAAGCCAGGGTGGTTCAAAGCACTGAGGGCACTGAAAAAATTCCTTACACTCTTGCAGTGCTCAGAGCTCCCTTCAGTTAAACAACATCAGACCTTTTTCCCTGTTACATCATGACTTCATGTTTCCATCTGTGGTAGCTAACAGTTGCTTGAGGAGAACTGTCAAAACTTGCCTGTCTTCTGAATGAAAACTTAAAAGCCTTGGGCAGAGAAACAAAACCCTTTAATACAAGGACAATGCTTTACTGGCATTGCACTAAAATAGCAACATTTACTTGTGTGGAGTCCTCCTGAAACAAATATGTTGGTAGGAAAGTGCTGCCTGGCAAAGGCTGTTTGTTCAATGTTGCTTTGCTGCTCTCACAGCCAAGTTTGCCACTGCTATGGAAAACAGGCTGCACAGCAAGGCAGCTGGAGTCATGCACACTGAAAATGCTCAGGCTGCTGCTGCTACCACTGTCCAGTGCTATTTGGAAACTGGCTTCTCAGAGAGCTGTATAAGGAATCCAAACTCCATGGTAAGGATGCAGACTTGATGCTTTCCATTTTCTTTTTCCAGCCATGACTCATACAAAAGAGCCCTTATCTCAAAACAAAGCATTTCTCCCCCTTACAAAGGCATAGAAGCAGGCAGGGCACAATGGCCTTATATAGCTGGCCTGGCACTGTCCTCTTCACCACTGTATCTGAAGCCCTCCTTGCACTGTACTCCCTTAACCTCAACCAATGTGGATGGAGAGCTCTGCCAGAGCCTTTCTGTCCTCAGCAGTGGGATGGCCTTGAGCTCATCAGAAGAGTTGAGAGAACAGCAGAGACAAGGCCAGAATCCAAAAAAAAGAAGAAAACCACTTTAACAATCAATAACCCAGGCCAGAAATAATTTTGCAATTAATCTAACAGAGGTGACAAGCAAGAAATACAAGCTTCTCAGTGTCCAAGGGACCACAGAAATGTGTTTGAGGCAGAACAAGTTAAGGCACTTCCACAGATCTGTCCCCTTCCCACAGTTGCCTGCTGTCTAACAAGGGTTGAGTTTGTAGCTGCAGTTTCTTCTAGGGAAGACTCTGTGTCTCCCTGTGATATCAGCTGTCTATTTGAGTAAGATTTGAAAGAATCCAATAATTACAGGATGGCTTCTGTTATGAGTCAAACAATGATTAAATACTGGCAGAAAGGAGTATTTCTATTTCAAGAAGCTTCACTGAATTAACTGCTTCAGACTAGACAGAGTCAGGTCAATTAAGTTTTTGCATCTTGATTCTGAAGAGAGACCATTTTTCAATAGCACAGTTTAAGTTTCACCTTAATTAGCAAAACATATCTGCAAATGCTTATGCCAAATCCTAGATGTTCTCTGAAGTGCTTTTCTAAATGCTTTTTGTTAAATGTGTTATCTACACTGCACACTTCATAACAACAGACCCTGTGAAAATGTTACTACCTCAGACCACCAGACAAGACCTAAATGGCAGCAGAGTTTTCTTTAGAGCTTTTTGCCAAGGGGAGTTTTCTCTGCAAGGTAGAAGCAGATTATGGCAGCACCAGACTTGCACCATTTCTCTACTCCAGTGGAATAAACAAGTAATTTTTTATGTCATAGCATAATAAAGATCACCTTCATATGGTTTTCTTAATCTCAAACCAGTGTTCAAGTACAGCTGACCTCAGATGGAGAGAAACTTGACCTGACTACAAGTTTTCAACAGTATTTAAAGATCTCATTATAACTTTTCTTTCCCTTTTTTTTGACAAGTTCCCAAAAAGTCCAGTGAGAAACGATTGCTTGCACTTGGAACACAAGAATTTCTAAAGAGCTTTGAGACATCTTAGGGCTTCAAGTGTTTGGGAAAGCTCATTTCTCCTTTACTATCAGAACAAAACAGACACAGGTGAAAAAGGATTCCAGATGAAGTGTTGGTATTCTGATCTCTGCCCTTAGGTATGACAATGAGGGGGAGAAAGCACATTAGAACATCTCTCTGCTCTGTAGATCCCTACCAAAAATGCTGACATGGAAGTTCAGAAGAACAAGAAGAAACTCCAAGTAAACCTATTGGAGGTATTAGCTGCTGTTTGATGCTTCAGGCACCTTTCTGTGGACAGAAATCACTTACCTTTAAGAAAATGAACCTTTTCAGAATCTTGAAAATTAAGTAACCCCAGTATAAATGCAAGCCTTGAAGGATCAGGAGCTGGCCATTGAATAGGAAGTAGGCTATGACAGGAGTTGTGGAGTAGTATGTTGGCTGATAAAGAGTGGCACGGAGAATCCTGAAAAATAAAGGTCACTGTTATGGTGCAAGGTTTCTTCTCTATGCTTACAATTATTTCTAATGACACATTCCAAACTGATTAATTATTCTTTCTGCAAACTATTAAAAAGCCCTGCAAAGATGACAGATTAGTTAACAAGCGTGTTCTTAACTAGATTATACATCTCTATTGAAATATAAACTTCAGAAGATGAGAAATTTGAGTCTTGCATGAAAGTATTCTAAATAAGGGTAGAAAAAAAATCCCATTTTTTAAAATCTGAACTCTGTGTGGTCCAGATACTGTGCAACTCAGTGCTTGTCTGTGCTATTTTTCAAATGTAAATTCTTTCTAATCTGAAATCCACACTCCATAGAAAATCCTACAGGCTATGCAGCAAGGCTTTTTGTTAATTAACATATGTTTTGTCCATCTTCAGACTTCACTACTTCTGTATTATTTGGGGCTTTGACTCCCTTTAATCTCATCATGTTTCGCTTCCAAGCTCAAGAACTCAAGAACAAGAAACTCAGTGAAGCGAAAGGATTGGAGATCACTCCTAGAGTTAATCAAAAAATCACAATAAAGTAAAAGACACATCAGCATTTCTGAAAGAAAGTACTCCAGGAAATTAAAACCTTGTGCTAATCAGTGTCCAGAATTATTAATTTAACCAGCTTGAGTCTCAAAGGGTTTGTCCACATGCAGGAGGGGCATGAAGGCAAAAACTACAGCAAGGCAACGAAACTGCAAATGTGAAACACATTAAACACTTTTTAGGAGCTAAAGATGTTAAGCATTAAGCACTAAGCACCCGAGTGGATACTCCAAAGCAGATTAACTCAGAGCACTCCAAAGTCATGTGAGTATTTAGCAAGTTAGGATTTATTTTCGTTGACTTCAGAAAGTAATTGGTTCACCTTGGCTTTCCTGAATGCTCCTCGTGTGAGTGGGGTGAGGCACTGCCCAAGAGCTAGGCAGCAAAAAGAAGGCTCTACAACAAATTAACTACACTCAGAAAGGAATGACACTGTGCTCTGACTCTGCAGCTACAGCAGGAGGGGTGGAACAAAAGGGAGAATTATTTCTCCTAGTTAAGTAGCTCAATCTCCTCGAAAATGCTCAGAGCATTTAACTACTATGTACAAAAATAAGTGAAATAATCCCCAGAAGCCTTTCTTCAGGTCAGCATAGTTTCAAGAGGCTCATTTAAAAAACTACTTTTACTTCAATTAAATTTTTGAAGCAAATGACAGGTTGTCAGCTCTTCTCGCTGTCCTTTGCTAGCCAACAAAAATGAAAGTTCTGCTTCTGCTCTTGGAAGTACAATCCACTCCTTTCACCATCACAACCAATAACCACAGAAATGGGAATGACATAAAAGCCTGTGACAGCACTAAATTTTGCTCACCAGAAGGGGAACAGGATGATTCTTGTGATGAAGAATGCAATGGAGAAGATGATGAAGAGCATGTTGCAGGTTTTCTCCCAGCGAGCATAATTAAACATTTTGGCTGCCTGCATTGAATAAAAACCATCAAACATGTTACAAATATTCCCCAAAATAACTTCCTTTCTGCATTTTCATAAACACAGACTCATCTTCCACCTAAGCAAGAAAAAAACCCCATCCTTCCTGTGACATGTAAAGCAATCATTTTTCTGCTACCTAATAAAGCAGCATCCACCCAGAGCCTCTGTTTATATTTCTCCTTTCATCTTCCAGGAAAGGACTCTGGATCAAAGGCCTAAAGAGCAGCTCTGAACCAAAACAGAGAAGTGGCATGAAAACAAAAAGTGCTCTTGAAAACAGAGGTAATCCCTCATTACTCCAGATTCATGAGGGGCTGAATCAAAGAGCAGCTGCTGGAACATCTGCATGCTGAGGAGCAGCAGTGACACCTCAGCACTCTGGCATTCTGGTGCTGACCATGTTACTGACCCAGCTTCTCTTGTCTCCTTCTGAGGGCTGGAGATCCCAGCCTTGGTCTCTGTCCTGCTAAGGCTAGAGTTGCTGCTTCATTGAGGAACCACCCTGTGCTCTGGTGAATGAAATCAGCTGCTCTCTAGTCTGGGCAAAGCTTCAGGTGCCAAGTCCAAGTTGGAAACAGCATTTTGATGAAGTTTGGAGTGGCAGGGCTGCATTAAGTTAGTCTGGTATCCAGGTTCAGCTTCCACCTGAGTACTGACCTACCAGTTGCCAGCTCAACTGTTGATAAGGCCACACATGTAATTGCACCACAAAGAAGTTCAGGATTAGAAGTAACCCAGAAAAAAAAAAAAAAGTTGTTTGTCCACATTTAATCCAGACCAATCCCAACTGCACAATTCCTTGTTCCAATACAACTAAGGCAGTCACAGGGTCAGAAATGAGCAATGACAGACAGGAGCCTGGAAGGGCTGCTGACACTGGCACTGCCACCAAACAAGTTGCTGGAACTGTGTTCTCAATCTTGGTGTTCTAAACTCAAGGTAACTCTATAGAAGCAAACAATGTGCATTTGAATTGCAAGAAATCCCACAGCAAATTCCTGGACCACAGTGCTGTGTACAGAATAGGGCCTTTCTTAATCTTAAACGTTTCTAAACATTGATATTTAGCTCAGGGAATAAAATTCCACTTCAGTCCAGGGGAAGAAACTTTTCTTCTGCCAGTAGATACCTGTGATACCTTGTTCAGGGACAGCTTGAGTGTCTCCAGCCAGAAGAGCATAATGTAGCTGCACCCCTTGGGCCAACACAGGCCTGTGAATTCTGACAAAATTAAGCCAGTCTGGAGAAGCAGACAACATTCTGGCTGTTAAATTTGCTTGAGAACTGCTATCATGACAAGCTACTCACAGGCTAGCCAACTCAGTCTGATTTTAACAGGGAGAATAAGCCAGGGAGGCAGATGTATTTCCAGTCCCTGTTCTGTACTGCAGAGCTGCTCTTCTGCTCTTTTCCCATGATGAATTCTATAACATAGCATCAGTTAAAATTGTCTAGAAGCTCTTTTTTATCTCACATTCGATGAAGCTGTGTCTCTGTGGGGATAGGATCAAACTTATGGCAAAAAGATTAAAATGTCACTGAACCTGGGCAACAACAACACAAAAAAACAAAACAAAACTGAACCCCAAAACCTCCCTAAACAAGGAAAACAAAGATGGAAGGCAGGGTTACCTCGAGCCAGAAATCTGCAGTATCATGCACAAATATCACCAGTGTTCCCAGACGCACGTAATTGCCACACCAAGAGCCACTCATCAGCCCGATGGCTGCCAAGTGATGTATGACATGGGCCATAAAATCCTGGGAGAGAGAGAAGAAAACTAGTAAAAAGGTAGAGAAGCAGGAAAGCACAACCCCCGGAGGGCTTTCGTGCGGGTGAAGCGCCAAGCGCGGGCCGTCCCGGGCAGAGATGCCCGCAGGGTGCCGAGTGCCAGTGACAGGCTGATGCTGCCCTCGTGTGGCTGCTCCACGTCCAGGACACTGCTCTGCCTTGTAAACCCAGTTGTAACTCCCAGTGAGCACCACCACTTGCCTTCCTTCTGTTGTCAATCCCAAGTGTAAACAAGAGAGACCAGTAAAAACCAATCTCAGCCATGTAGTACCAATACTGGGACGGCAGCAGGGTCTGTAATGAAGAAAAACCACAGTTAACTCTGAGAAGAGCAAAAAGTGAATGCCAAGTGAAATTACTACTTCTTTCCTTTCCTCACTCCTTTTGCTCCTCTGTTGAGTCTTGCTTAAAAAAAAAAAAAATTAAACTAAATCCCTGTTCTGGGCTTCATTAGGGAAGATGTTCTGGGAGCCAAATATTTTAACCTTTACTCAGACCAAACTCTCCTTTTGTTGCAGTTCCTCCCCCACCTCTGGATTTTCACATGGCCCTTTTTTTGGTACATTTTTGTCAGGAGTACACGCAGAGTGTTTCTGCATTTAATTACAAACAACTGCAAATAAACAAAGCCTTCCATTTTGGTAAGCAATTAACATTTGAAACATTCACACGTCCCATGACTAAGATGTCAGCTATTTATGCTAAAATCCTGTGCATCTGCTTAGGGCTAGATGCTGAGCTTGGCTGCTCCCTTGGTCCAATGCATTTCCTAGGTGGTAGGAAGTAGGTATCAGGTCCCAGAAGCAAGAGAGGCTGGGAAAGCTCATCTGGGAGACAGGATTAATCTTATTTGTGGCCCTACATAGGACAGGAATAAGAAGGCAGTGTGATGGGCCACAGATTTAGAACAATAGCAGTGGGGGGCACATAAGAAGCTCTGGCAGTTGGGCAAGAAGGCAATTTACTTGGAGTTATGGAACTGTAAAATGTTTTAGGAAGAAATGAGAGTGTTTGTAACCCTTGGGAACAAGCAGAGTATCAGCAGCAATCCCCAGAACAAGGGACTTGACTTGCTGCACTGAAACCCACAACAGACAGCACCTCCTGTGCATAACCAGTAACCAGGGGGGGATAGTGATGGTCTGGATGGAAAGCTGAGCTGCAGCATAGGCAGATCACAGAGAGGTCCTGCAGCAGTCAGCAGGAGGTACCACAGAAGGGTAACAGGCTTTGGATGCTGCACCTCTGTAGGTGGTGCTGGTTGGGAGGGAGAAGAGCTTCTGCTGATTAGTCTTTTCAGTGGGGAAATACCTGGAATGCCCCAGGCTGGGGGTCCAGTGCCAAAAGCTCACCTGAAACGGGTAGCCAACCCACGTCTGCCAGATGTCGTAAAACCAAGGCTTCTGGGGGAGACAGATGATTCAGAGACTGAGCAGCTGAGCAACAACAAGTCTTAACTCAAATCTTCAACACTTCAAATTTCTCCAAGTGAAGCAGACTAAGAAGCTATAGTTTCAGTTCCCCATCAATTTCTAAAGGGATCTGACATCTCAGATTTATTATATCGGTCCCAGGTTTTTTTGGCTTCTTTTCAGGCCACCTGAAACACTCCAGTTCACCATTTCATCATCCAAAGCAGTGGGTGTGTGTTTTATTACTGCAATTACTCAAGATATGTTGCCACAGTGATTAGATTTTGCTGTGTTTACCAGCGACACACACCACTGGGCCAGGATGATAAACAGTGTTTGGGGAGAGGAGCCAGACGAACGTGGACACGCCGGGAATTATTCTGCTGCTCAGGAGAGGCATTAATGACACCCCAGGCAGTGCTCAAGGAGTTACAAGCAGCACTCTCTCTGTTATTCCCAACTTCTGACTCAGCAGCAACACCTCAATAAATAGCCATGAAATACACCATTATTGTGACCCCCAGAAGTGCTGCCAAAAAAAGGTTTACGGCCTCCTTTGAGAAAAACATGGCTTGGTGATGCGTTTGGAGGTGTTAACAAGGCATGTTTGTAAAACCAGCTGTGTGACATCTTAAGCTAGCCTTAAAAAGATATTTACTCCAATTATTTTATCCCAGAAGTTCAAAAGGCAATTTAAAGATTAAGTAAAACCTCAGTGCATACTGCAGCCTATTATTTTGATTACATACATCAAAGATCTGCACTCAAAGAGCCACTGAAACCACCATGTCTTTTCAATGGGCCTCAAGATGTAGAAATCAATCCTTATTATGTTAATAACACAGTATAAAATCTTCAGAAAATAAACTTACATCATACAGGAATATAAATCCAGCAATGGAGGATGTAAGATAGAAGGAAAATCGCCAGCTGCAAAATTCAAGTGTGAAAAGAGAACAAATAATTATATTTTTAATAGGTATTGTCCCCAAGCCAGAATTACTGCACATCATTGTATAGCACAATCTTCACAAACATGTCCTCACTCCTACATTAAGGTGTGTTAAATGTTAAATATTAATAATTCAGATATAGTTAACTAATTGAGCTTTGACTAATAGTAAAAACAGTAAATTATTTTGCCTTTTCACAACACAGATATCTTGACTCTGATGACAGGAGTGATTTTCCATAAGCTGATCAAGAAAATAGTAACAGCAAATGTAATAAATGCCCTAAAAATTCATGTTTGACAACACCAACTTTTCCTGCTGTATCAATCTCACTAGAATATTCACACTGGACTAAGAACATCTCTCAGTTCCCTATCTCTAGAAGGTCTTTCAGCCCTGGGATCTGATCAGTCCCTGGGAATGCTGTGAGCACCAACAGTGACTTGGTTCAGTTGCTGGGTTAATGTCTTTTGATCTCAACAGCAATTGCTGCAAACGGGGAGCCCTGTGAAACTTCAACTCCTGGATTAGTTTGTGTTTTACTGCAGAGCTCTGAATTAGCTCCAAGCCTCACTCTCTGGGTAAGTGTGCCAGCATTTTGCTTGATCTAAGCTTTCTGTGGCTTACATGGATATTCAAAGGAGATAAAACTTCCAGGTTTTCACCACTGATCTGTTATGTCAGCAAAGGAGAAAAAAAAAGTTCCTGTGTATCTTAGCAAAGAGTGTTGTTGGTTGTGTATGTCAGAGCAGGATGCTGTGATTGGGAGCCAGCAATCAGCAGGGTAATGACTCCAGAGCCTGCGTGGGAAGTATTGTTTCTGGGACTGGGTGTGGCTGGAGACTCAGCTGGAGCTTTCCCACTCCCACCTCTACAGGTGATGGAAAACTTCTTCCTTTCCACTCTTCCCCCTTGGCAGGAACAAGCCTGACCTTTCCCAGAGCAGCTTGTCCAGATCAGCTGGAAAACACTGTGGGACTTCACATGCTAAGAAAGGTCGTGATCAGAGGGATGGGCACATGGCCTGAAACCTGGTGAGAACATTCTATAGAGCAGGAGCTATGCTGGAAAAGAGCAAGAAACAGCTTCCCAGAAAACCTAGATTTGCTAAACAGGAGGAGAGAAAGCCTTAAGAACACTGGACTGAGAGATGTAGCAAAAAGAGACTGTGGTCTTTGGCAAACATTAATGAAGTGCTGTATGAGAGAAGATGAAAAGAACCCACCTGGTAAAAAACAGCCCCTCCTATCTAAGCCCTACGCAGAGGCTGATATCCCTGGTGAAAAAATGAGACGTTCAAAGACTGAGACAGCATTTTGTAGGAAAAGCAAGCAAACAAGATGAGGACATGGAATGGCATTGGCTAGACAAGATAATATGTCTCCTGCCTTTGGAAGAAGGCAGAACAATTATAAAATTGCTACTTGATACACTGGTAATAAACAATCCTTTTCAACTTTAAAGCATTTTTCCTTGGGTGATTTCCAAGTAACACTCCAGAACAGTCACTGTGCATGAAGAAAAAAATCCCAGGAAATGAAGCAAGCAAACGGAAGGAGTGGAACCCACAAGTAACAGCTGGCTCAGAGATGATAGGAAAAATGGCACAGGACAGAGTTCACACACAGGCTGATTCTGCCCTCATGCCTCCTGTTTCAAGCAAGGGCTGTGTGCACAGTGCAGTGGTTACAGTGGGGCTGGTTCTGTGTTGGTTGCAAAGTGTAAGTGGTTTTCTGACTTGGATGCAAAGCACAGAGCACCTGATGAGACTGTGCCATTAGTCCCCAACCCTGCAAGTATATATTGAATATGCTTGGCAGCAAGCACTGCTTCAGATGAATTCATTACACGTGCAAGGCTGCCAGAGCACTACCTCATTTTGCATTTAGCCAAGCTTCTTATGAATTTGGTGTGCAAAACCCCCAGTGAAACTCATCCAAATTCACCAAATTTTACCCAAGTGCCTTTTAAGCCCCAAACCCAGACACCAGGGAGGGCACTGGACAACTGCCATGCAAGAGGATCTTTCTGATTTAACTTCAGGACTCTTCCCTCTTGAACTGAGTCTAACAAAAAAGGAATTTATCAGGGGAAGTTAAAGGCTGGTAAGTCTTTTAAAGCAAGCAAGGTTTCGTGCAAAGGGCTTTCCACACCCTGGTGTTGCTTAACTAGGAGCACTAATAGCTTAAGTATGGTTTAGATCTAGCTCATCAGATTTTCCTTGTGATTCAGAAAAATTATCCTGGAGATTGCAGGCTTTCAAAAATTTCATAATGCTCATAAAACTGACTACTAGTGTGGAATAACTCTGCTCCTCATTTGTTGCTTTGAGAATTATATCCAATTAAATTCCCTGACAAAGAGCAGAGCAAGATACACAGAACTGTACAAGAGAAACCTGTTTGCTTCTTTCTCACTCTGCCAAGCAAGCTTTCATTTCAATCTTTGGCTGGGTATTACTGGAGACATGCATCCATGGCAGGCAGGTCTTTTATCAATAGAAGGAAATCTTATTGTCACTTCTAAAACAAAATTAACTGATTCACAAAACAACAGCAGAAATAAACAGTAGATATCAGTTTTGCCAGGGGAGTTAACTCAGGCTTCAGAGACACATCTCTATCAACTGGGTTTATACCCAGCAGAGGACAATCATATCATTATAAATTTGACTTTTGTTTAGGCATGGAGAAGCTCTCATTTGTGAAAACTCAGACTCTTGAATGACTTTCCAGTTTTCAACCATATGCAGGAGGTTTTGGCATGTTTTACATATACATTATTACCACTCAAAATTGCTCAGTGGCCTGCTCCATCAGCATATTGGAGCTCAGGTCTTGCAAAGCACCCCATATTCAGGCTGCGACTGCTAGCATTTAGTTTGGATGCCACAATTCCTGCTCTTGAACTGATTTCTGTGCATGTAGTAGCATCCAAAACAACAGCATGGGTACCTACATTAACAAGGGCAAGCATTTTTGTTCCCTAATGATTACTGGCAAACAGAAAAATAGTTTTCTATTCTCATCTTGCTTTCATTAAGCACTATAGAGCAGGAACCTATAAGTAAATCCATTATTACATGATGAAAAAAATGTGTAAAATAGTCTTTTTTTCCAGGAAAAATTGTCAACCTAATCTTTTAAAGTCACACCATTTGCAGACATGCTACTAGATCCTTTCCAACCAACACCTGTCAGACAGACCCAGATTTCCAGAAGGGAGTCCACCCCTAAAAAGCACCTAAGGACCTTGATAATTTAGTTTTCTTTTCCCCCAAGGAGTACAACCCATAACAATCAAGAGCACTGTCTTACAAAGCCTCCTGGAATTTCCGAAGCACTGTGGGGATCTCCAGGTTTCGCCGCCTCCTGAACCACTTTTCCACCAAACGGACTGTGCAGTTGCACTTCTTGGCAAGGCCCTGAATATCTGACTGCAGGGAAGGGGACAGAGTTATCAACAAGAGTGACTCCAATGCCATTTATTTTGTAGTTCACATATCAGCTTCCCATTGCTGTGAGGTCTTAATCTAAAAAAAAAGACTAATATTAGCTATGGGGTTTACCTTGCAGGTCAGCATTCCTGCTTTCATTTATTGTTAACCTTTCTCATTTAATTTTCAAGTGACACTTAAAGAAACCTTGGATTTTTGACACTTATTTTTAGAAATAAATCAAGTGTGAAATGTACAGATCCATAAAATGTGAGACTATCAGAAGCCACCAGAAAAAAACAGTAGCAAAAATGGAACTTGTATTGCTAGAGAGGGAAGTGCCACATCACATGTGGATACAGTATCCAATACATTACCTAATAGTAATTGTTAAATTGTATTTAAATGAGTCTCATAGGTGAGACATGAGCTTGGAATTGAGGTGATCTGAACTCTGTTCTAAAATTCAATGTCCTTCTGTAGTACAGGGCAAATCAGTTAATCTTAGTGAGCAAAATCCAGACTGACTCCTTTTGACACCTAAAAATAGATAAGGACTAGAGCACTGCCTGGAAATGGTTCTAGCCCAAGGGCAGCAGTCAGGTGTCTGCTCCACACATATTCTGCTATGCAGCCCTGCTAGCATGTGCTAAGCACAGGGCAGCAGGCTGCTCAGGGCAGCAACCTGTAGGCTTCCCTCTCTCCTCCAACCCAAGTGAGGAAGGTGTGGGCTGACCTCCCCTGGGGCTGCTGCAGAAGCAGAGGTGACATCTGACTCATCCCTAAGGAACCTCTTTCCCCGTAAGGCTCCCATGCAAATAGTGGGTGGCAGCAGCTCAGCCTCCACCAAGGTAAACCCAGTTCAATTAGTGCCCAACCCCCAGAGAAAGCTCTGGTATGTGGGCAAAGGCAGCTCAGCTGCTGGGGAGGGCAGGAGTGCAAACAGCCTCTGTGTGCGGCCCATCCTGCTGGCTGGGGAGCTCTCTATTTGCCAGGCAGGAGTAATAACTTTGTTTTGATGATGGAGCTCAGATGCCCTCAATTGCCATCTGAGCCTTGGCACACTGCTCCCTGAGCTGGACTCCTAGGAGAGGCAGCCTGAATACTACCCACATACTGATGTGTATAAAACATGCTGGGCTTCCTTTCAGAGATTACCAAGCTGTACTCATGCAGAGGGAAGGTGGGAAACAGTCATCAGGATACTTGCCCAAATAGAGAAGAGCTCACATATGAACATGAACACGCCTATTCCTGACAATACCAGGCAAAAGACACAGTAAGAGAACAAGTTAGGGACAGAAAGTGAAGTTCCATGTATTGATAATATCCCTCATTATTATAAAGCTTAAAAATAAAAGTGTAAGAACACTGCAATTGTTTGGTAACGAGTTAGGTAAGTGAACTTTCCAAGGCTACAGTCACATCAAAGTACCTGTTTTCCATCCACAAGCAAGCTGCTTCATTTCTTTAAGAGGGTAAACATTGAACAAGGAGGAAAAAAAAGCCAATTTGAAAAACAAACAGGAAGGTAATAGAAAGTTTGCTTTTCTTTCTCACATAAGCCAGGATTAAGTATGCGGCAATATAACGGATCAAAAGGCTTCCATGCGAGCGTTCCAGTGTTATTGCTTGCAATAAATACACTACTTTCCAACAACAGATGGCAGCTGATGCTTTCTCCAGGCAGAATGAGTTAAAGATGGAACATGGATCTTCACTGGAAATATTATTAACAGTCTGACCTAGAACAGCACGCCAGAAAATTCAACATCTTAAACGTATTTTCTGGTTTGGATGCCATACACCCTAGTCAGCAGAACAGCAACAACCACCCAAATAAATTAAGTCATCTGTCAATCAGCTGGAACTCATCCCATGATGTCATTGCTGATAGCTGATTGGAACAGTTAAGACTTGAGATTTTCCAAAACCAAAACTAGTTTAAAAGAATGAGAAGCCTTACTTGGGATGGATGTTTTGAGCACTCCCGGAAATAACTCTCTAGAACAGGATTGGGCTGGGGCTTCACACGTCTCACGTTCTTTATACCCAAGGCTTTTGCTAGAGGCATAGCAATGTATCTGCAAAGAGAAACCAGGGAAAACATTAGAAATACAACACAGGTACAAGACCTTAGTTATTCTCCTGTTGGGATGTGAAGATACTAAACCTGAAGCAGTTTAATCTGCCATAGGATATGACAGTGCAGTGGAAGAGGAAGGAATCTCCCTCTACATCATCCCAAGAGAGAACTGCAGCACATTCACAGCTATGTCAAGAATCAGACCCAAGGACTCGTGTTTGTGTTTGTGAGTGCTAAGAAACTAAAGGACAGAGCCTTATTTTTCTGTCCTTTAAAAGCAACTGTTATGGAAGAGTGAAACAAGAACAGATGCTCTCTCCATGAAAGCTGAAGATTGCTACTGGGATTCTTTCTCCAAGTGGCACATAGTCACCCAGCACATTGCTTCACCCAGCTACTGCTGCCCAGAACACCAGCCTCAGCTTGTGGCACACAGCAACTCCCCCCCAGACCACAGATGCCTCTTTTTCTTCCATTTTCCAAGATAAATGGCTGCAGAGCACATCAGATGCTTCATTCTTCTACTTGGGCAGGCTTTTCTGAAAAAGCCCCCCTCACTGCTTCTGATAGCAGCTGCTGAGTCCTTACTACTCCTAGCAGAGGTCAGTTTTCCTCATTCACAGGCAGATTCACTGCAGGCCAGATGTGTGGGCTAATTATTCACACGAGTAATTTCCAATAGCAGTACAGTGAGACACAGTTGGGCAGGCATTTACTCAGGAGACACTGTGAATGGTTATAAACATATGATCCAAATTACTTTTGATCTCTAACATGAATGATCTTATCTAGTCCTGTTTCAAGCCTGTCCAACTTACGACTTTCCAAATCCCCTCATTCAATCCTGAAATAATTATAAAAACCTACTAATCACATTCTTTAGAGGAAAAAGTAAAGGAAGTGAAGCAAAAAAAAAGGCACAAATAAATAAGTCAATGCATTGCAAATCTTAATATATTTGTAGCTTTCTTCTGTGGAGCCAACCTCTGCCTGTCCCGGAAGATTTCAGCCACAGAAGCAGCCCATCTGTCAGTGTCAAAGTGAGGAAAAAAGGAACCAGCACTACTAGATCTGCAGAAAATGTTCACATGAAACTTTGAGATCCCTCCAGTCTGGCTAGTTTGCAACAGCTGGACACCTGGGATCTATCAGCCTCGCACCAATGTTCTGATGGAGGACTGAAAGAAGAGAGGTTTGGTTTGGAGGAGAAACACCTCCAACCCCTCCACCACAGGAAGAAAAAGCAAAAGGAAATCTGAAAGGTTTACTATTAATTGCACCTCTAGTGAAAGGAAATAATTAGAATTAGATAAATGCTGTCCTCAAAAGGCTAGATAGAAATTTTTTCCTTCTAGATTGGATAAGTCACATGTTCCTAACAGTCAAAGTATTTCCCAATTTTTCACTTACCTTATCTGTACTAGATTCTTCTACCAAACCACCAACTAATCCTCTTATGAGAGCATAAGAACACTGCTCTAAAGACAGCTTATTTTTCAACATTTTTTTAGCATTAATGAGGAGTAACATTAGCAAAGAACAGCATTTTTGTTTCTTACCTTTCACTGAAGAATCTGATAATCAGCAGCACAAAAGCATATGGTATTGTAGCATATAACTGGTGTGGTTTGGGAAAGACAAGTCCTTCACGGTCTACAAAATGTGCCCATGTGACATTGATAGGCATCCAGATATTCTCCCACCAGAACCAGCTGTTGAGTGTCTTTAATATGTTTGCCATGCTAAGAACAAAGAGATAATTTTAAATTAATCCAGATATATTCAAATATATTAAATAAAACATATAGAACCTTGTTGAGTCTAACAGCAGCTCCCAGCTGGCAGGACCTTTCCTGAAGTTAAGGAGCAAGCAAGAGATGAGGTGGTGTTCCCACAAGAATAAGCTGTCCTGGACTCCATGGATTGCACTTGTATTG
The DNA here is from genome assembly GCA_025447755.1 of Corythornis vintsioides. Lineage (NCBI taxonomy): Eukaryota > Metazoa > Chordata > Aves > Coraciiformes > Alcedinidae > Corythornis > Corythornis vintsioides. Next base: position 25,694 of record JAOEGS010004382.1, on the reverse strand, counting down.
CAGGTCCAACAGGGACACTCTGCAGGGTGCAGAGATTCTTGGGTGTCCCCAGACTAAGCCAACAGAAAAGAGCTGCCAGTGAAGGCAGCTTTCTTAGAAGAAAAAAACCCAAACCAATAACTTGCTGGAAGCTGAAAACCCCTCAGTTTAGAGTTTGCAGGTGGGACTGTAACAAGCCCAAGATAAAATAATAGAGCTAAATTCTGAGCTGGTAAAAACCAAAGCAGGGAGGAGGGAATCAGCCCTCTGATTGCAGTCACTCACACTAGACCACTTCGTACCTGGTCAAATCTTTTGCAGTAATTTATAATCTACTGCAACAATCCACAAAAGATACTGAAGAGAACTGATTTTCCTTAGGCCGCTTTAGTAAATGAAATACAAGTGGGTGGGAGAATGTCCAGGAGGTGACTCAGTTCTGTAATAAGGTATATAGCTGTTAAATTGCTGCTGCTTAATATGCTAATGGCAATATCCACCTTGGCCTTGATTTTGCAAACACCTGCACACAGGACCAAGTACAAAGGTTACAGTGCACAGCAAGCTTTGGGGGGACTGCAGAAAATACTAAGATTTAACTGGGACCAAATCCTAGACCAGAAGAGAATATCTAAAATCAGTTCCTGAAGGAAGTTTTCACTTAAACCAAAACATTTAATTTCTGCAAAGGTCTCATTTTTAACCTTTACATTCTAGATTATATGTTTAGAAACTACTGTTATCCCTCATTTAGCTGTGAATACTTTGCAATACATGTTATATATCCTATAAAGAAAATCTAAAATGAAATAACAATAGAAGTCACTATAATGTTTTCCATAAGGCTGAAATAAATAATTTTTCCATCATTTCTAGTAGTAATAAACATAAGTAACTTTTTTTCCATACTAACATTTCCTCTAAACCAGAAAAAAAAACCCCATGAGGAAATAATTGGTTTCACTGCACCACTATTTCAATGAGGAAACAGCTGAGCTGGGAGAACTTCAACCAAGTCTCCTTCAGGCATCAGCTGTCCCATCAGAAGATCTCACAGCGATATGGTAGGATCAGGTTTGAAGTTCAAATCATCCTGAGCAGAGTTCAGGCCCTTTCACCTTCCTCCATATTTGAGCAGGGACCACACAAGTTGAGTTCTGCCTGCAGCCACAGGTAGCTTCCACACGTGCTGGATAGGACACTGCTTCCCGTGTTCTCCTCAGCTTTCCACACAGCCAGAGTCCACTTCAATCAGCAGCTAAACGAGCCATCACTGGGAGCCACTCTGGGCTGTTTCCACTAAGCAGAAAACCCTGCAGCAGGTTTGTGCAACAGTGACTTGTAGCCAGCAAGCAGAGCTGCACTGACACTGGGAATCCATTTATTGGCCGAGCACAGTAGTCAGCACTGAAATATTAATAACCCAACCATTTAATCTTTTTAAAGGCCAAAAGGGGACAGTAAAAACCTACTGAAAGAATTGTGTCTATAAGCAAAAAAAAAATAAAGGAGGGGGAAATCATAATTGTTCCTGCACTGAGACTTTATATGCCAAGTTTCAGCCTAGAGCCATTTTTTTACTGCTGCATTATAAACTCCTGGAAATAGGGATTTATAATGGGGCTGCTAACAGCCCCTTAACCACGGCGAGCAGGCGCCATGATAATGAAGCAGGGCTTTGAAACATGACAGATTAGGTCAGCCAGAAAGGCTTGCAAACCACCCCAGAAGACCAGGAGAGAGACTCATTACTCAGTTCTGCTTCCTAATATATCTGTATTTTTAAACTAGACCGTGCATTGCAAAGTATCTGTAACTGTAATAAATAGGCCAATCTATTATAAGGCAGTGGAAAGAGCATTAACAGTCGGATTAGGGCGAGAGGGGTTGGGACTGAGTGTGCTCCAAAACATCTTCACTCCAGCAAATCCCAGCAGGGCATATTTTCATACTGGATTCTTGGGATCTCACTAATTCAAGGTTTCCTTCCACACTCAGATGCCCTACCATAAGACTACCTTTTCAGGCTTAAGGTAATGTGTCTCTATTAAACTAAACTCATAAGCACATGCTTAATCCTAAAATTTAAGGGAATTCTGGGATTTGGGGTCTGATCCAAGATTTCAGAACTCCTTCAAACACTGAATAAACTCACAGAAAAGCACGTTGTCTGAAACTTTTTGTAATCCCCTTGATTCCTACCAGGCCTTGCCTGGCACACAGGGGATTAGACCATGCCTGATGAACACTGTCCAGCTAATTCTAAAGAAACTGTGTTGATGAGATTCCACATCTGCCTGCAGCCTATCCTTATGTTTTATTACCCTTCAATTGGATGTCCAGCCTACATCCCAGTTATGTTTTCACTGCAGCAAATCAGGCCATTCCTTGGGTAATCTTCAAGATTTCCATCTTCCTAATAGCAGCTGTTGAAGTAGTTGGGCTGATTTCCTGTCTCCTTTCAGCTTCAATTCACATCATGAAGTTCCTGGAGCACCTAGAAAGTGAGTTAGTCCTTCCCAATACACCTGGACAGCAGCAGCCTGAGCATTTCACAGCTCTTCTTTCTCACCTGTTGGTTCTGAAAAGGATGGCAGCTGTAGCTGTGTGAATAAGGAGTTTTATGCCTCCTTTAATCATAGAGATCCTGAAACATGTAGGAACTCCATAAATACTACTTTGTCATTAAATCACATCCAAGAAAGGTTTTCTTCTCCTGTACTACAACCAAGCTGGGGCCCTTTCAACTTGCTGAGAACCATGTCATGAAACTCACACGTACTCTGTGTTTTTCTGTGTGCAAAGGAAGCTGGTACCTAACAAGTCTCCACCTCAGGAAGCACCACTCAAGGCAAGTTAATTTGGAAGAGCTCAGCACTAGCTTTGTATCTCCTCCACAAACACACACTCACTAATTCCCAGAAACCTTGATTAAGATCAGTATTGGAACTCGATTACACCTTTAAAGATGAACTCATCCATTATCCCATCTCCTCTGCCAGGAAGGTTCTTTCACAGCATCACCAATAGAAAGAATCCAGCTCTATGGTTTCCTCACCACATCTACAGCAACCACTGTCCCAAATGCCAATCCTCATTATCAGCTTTCTCCACATTGACTTGACCACTTCATTCTCAATTATTTACTTTGAATCCCTTTGACCCTAGACAACAGCTGTGTAAATGATGAAAGAGGCCAGCATATGGAGAAAAGGAGACACAGAAAGCACACAGCTCGTTTGTCTCTAGCAAGCTTTGTCACTTAGAAAAATAATTTGCTAATCTCTCCTTCCAGTTACCATCTGCCTGGCACAACTGGGGCAGAGTGACTTCTCTGAACCCTTAACTCCACATCTGTGTCAACTCTCCAGGCAGAGGTTGAATGGCCAGAGTACAAATTCTGCTCTCAAACCCCATCAGATGAAAGGCACATTGCTGGTGCCAGAGGAGAGAAAAATATTCCTGCTATTGTTTGTAGGCTATTGGACAAAAAGATTTTGCCCTCCCAAGGGCTAATGTTCTGGCATATTACATGGAGACCAGCCTCCAGCACATGCATGTATTTTAAATGATGTTGGCTATATTGTTTGGTGTGGGTATTAACCCAAAGATTTTTGGCAGCTTGTGAAATCCTAACAGGCTGGGTAGGGCAGTAACCCTTTGGCCACACAATCTTCCATTGGCAACACCTCTTCTAAGTGCCTGAGTGGGAAAGGGAAGGCATCCCCCAGAGGAGCTACAAACAGGTAGAAGCCTTTCAGCTGTTCCTTGTGCCACCCAGGGCCTGTAAGCAGTGATGGTGAGGTAGATGGGCATTTCCTCATACAGCATCCCAGAGCTGGGTGGGAAATGGGAGAACCAGTTTCTTATCACTGGGGTGCGTGGATTGTGTTTTGCAACAGGCTCATTTTACACTGCTGAGCAATTTTCACCTCAGAGGAACTATATGACTGCTGTCCTTGGGAGCCACGTTTCTTTCCCCAGTGCATCCATGGAAAACTAGAGGACAATTTTGGCAGGAGCTCATTATCCCATGGAGGTTCCAGTGTAACCACAGGTGGTGGCAACCAGTCTGAGTGCTGGGATCAGGCTATAGATATCAGAATTCAAAGGCAGCTAATTTTTACTTTGCATAAACTGTCCCAAATTGTTGTTCTCCTCTCACACACACTTCTAAAGAATGCAAAGGTCAAGCTTATTCTGATCTGGGACCAGTTCTAACAGCAAACTTGAAAGCCTACCCAGCCTGAACCTCCTACTGCTGAGTTCTGAGCTCAGAACTTTTTTCCTTAGCTTGTAAGAGCAGCAAGCAAGCAGGAGTGAGAAATGACCCATATTGTGCCCAGCCCAGGGTGAAAAAAACCCTGCTTCTTCCCAGATTCCTACCCACACACTAGCACTGCCAATGTTCTTTTCATTGACAAACCTGTAGGAAAGTGTCAAACTGTCAGTCTAACAATAAAACAAAGACAGTTTAGAAAACTGGAAATTTTCCCTTGCATCTTGGAAATGAAATACTCCAACTACAGAAAGCTAAGCAGCCTCTTGCTAAGGAAGCATCTCCTCTGTAGCCTAATCCAGTTTTAAATGGGCTAGTGCAAAACAGGAAAATCAGGACTGATCACTTCAGGAACTGTATCCTTTGTAATTAAAGGAAAGCCTACACACTTGGGAAGTACCAGTGTGAAGTTTCTTTCAAAGCTCTGTCCTTTGAATCCTTGGTATATCAAATAATAATTTAAAAAAACCCTCATACTTTTAATGCCATTAAACATTAAAAGGCAAATTTTGATTTGACAAAAGCTACATGGCTACATTTTGAAAAACAAATTCAGGACCTGCTTAGAGATGGAATTTCTGGCTGTTGCAGTCTGAGGAATGAAAGAGCCAAAGCTTTGTGTTCTCCACACCAAAAACTCTTACTTGTAAAACCTGCATTTCCAAAACCAGAGCTAAGAGAAGGTGACACCCAGGTCTGTAGGATGTGTTAGGGGATTTCCTGCCCTTAGCCACTATAAATTAGAAAACCCAGTGGATCACCAACACAAATATGCATGTGAAAGAAGCTTTAAGCATCTTACTAGACTGTGTACTCAGTGTGACTCCAAAGATGTACCAGGGAAAGAATGAAGCCAGTAAGGATAACATAATTCTCCCCTTTCTCCCATCATTTGGTAGAACTGGTAATGCTGGTGCAGTCACTGCTGGGAAAAAATCAAGTCTTCTAGATACCAAGAGATAGGAGAGCTGTTCCAGGATATTAGTCATCAACATTAAACTGAAGTGGTTTAAGAGAGTAAATAAAGATCAGATCCACCATAGCACAGGTTTTGCTTAAGACTAAGCAAATAGATGCAACTGTGTTCTGCTAAAAACAGACAGCACCTTGGCTGAAGAATTCCCACTGTGACCAGCATGAAACAAGTGAAAAAATAAAGCACATACACTTTGCTAAGTTATGCAGCCTCCTTCCTACTAAGGGCAGCAGAAGCACTACCCAAAAGATGTCTTCAAGAAATAAAAATCCCATTACTACAGAAAAGTGAGTTTTTATTCCAATCCCCAAACACCATGTGTACAAACCCCAACTTCTTAATGGTTTGGGATTTATGCAAATGCTGTTTATGTTGTGCCACACAGCCCTTCAACCACACAACAGCTGCTTTATACACCCTCTGGAAGTACTTGCAACCTGCAAGTTTGAGGAATCACAGGATGTGACACCAGATGAGCTTTTCCAATGATAATTTTCTACAGTTAAAAATAATATGAGTCCCTCAGGCAAGAGGAGCAAGCCTGACTCCACACAAACCCAGTCATTCAGGCATCAGGTGTTAGCTAGCTAGCAGTTGGAGCCAGCCCTTGCTCCTGCTTTTTGCACTGGGACCAGCATACCACAACTAATTGGCATAAAGGGTTTGAACTACACACAGCTTGTGGAGGAAAGACCAGAATGAAAGACACTGGATTCAAACCACCATCTCTTTGCATCTTGTCTCTTCTGATCTTGTTTGTCCAAATGTGAAAACACCATTCCAGTCAAACCCCACACAGATCATCCTGCCAAGACTACCCAAAGAACCAGTGGCAGCCCAGAATAAAAGCTGCTGGGCTTGGAGGTTCTCATGATGAAACACTGCACACACTTAAACCAGCTGATTTAAGACCACTAGGAGACCTTTAACTTCAGATTTACTCCCTAGCTTGTACAAATCCCAACTGTAAACAGTTGAAGTGGCTATTTATAGGGTAATTAGAGTATTTTACTTCTTTTACCATTCTATCACATTACCTTGTAACTTGGTTATTATATTTTGCAGGCTAAACCAACACTTTCAATAAATCTCAATTAAGGTGGCAAGTGAGTTTTATATTTTTCCTTGTTCTCTGAGTAAAGAGGAGGGGAAAAAGAAAAAAAAAAAAAAAAAAAGAAAAGGAGAACCAGACCTGTGTGAAATAATTCATTTTCTGGGTGAAAGTTACCATGCCCTCTCTACTTGAAGGTAAATCATTTTTCAGTAGCTAAAATGGTTTTAGCTGATTGCAGGCAGCAGTGAAATACAGCTGTCACACTGTACTACTGGTAGAGTGCACCTACATCTGCTTTTAAGCTCTAAAAAAACAAAAAAAATCCATAACATTGACAAGAGTTAAAGAGCTATGAAATAATTAACTGCATTCATTTTGACATACAAAAAAAAAAAAAAAATCAAAAAACCAAACAAACATAACCTACCCAAACTGCAGATTCTTAACAGATGGTTAATTAATAAAAAGTCTGAACAGACCTAGAGGAACAACATCACTGACTCCTTAACCCTTGGCAGAATGTAAGGAAAAAATCTTTAAGTATGCCACTTTCTTCAAATTACTGCTATTGGGGCAAGATGCAAAAAATGATTATTTTTTTTGTTACTCACCAAAATTTAATTTGAAATAAAAATCTGAAGTCTAACTTAAAATTCTAAGTTATATAATAGAGATTTTACCAGGGTTGTGAGCCATCTATCATCACTTATTTCAGATAAAAGCTAAGGGCAGAGAATAGAGCAGAGTAAGGTACACAGTGGCTGGGAAAAGCACATTATTAGAAGCACCACAGTACCATGAGACTTGTGGAGACAGAAGAATAGGGTGAGGACCTGAGGGTGCAGTGGCAAAGGTTGTTGGCTTCTCCACCTGCACAGTGGATGACTCAAGGTTTTAATTGAGCCCTTGGTAGGCAGGGAAAGGGACAGGGCTGGTGCATTTGTGCTCTGGGAAGCTGTCCTGTTTGCAGCTTGCTGAAACAGTGGCTCAAAGCTTCTACACTGACTTTAGCTACCTCTGAACCAGCAAGTAAACCAAGTCTGTTGTGCTCCACTGCTCCCAGTTCTCTCCTGTGGGTTATCCCCTTCTCTGCAGTTTAACCTGCCCCAATATTCTCCACCCACAAAGCCAGCTAGAGGAGGAGCCAGAACACAACTGGCATTTTATTATTTCAGCCACTGTTTGGCATCCTTTTCACATCCTAACAAAGAGAGGTGCAAGAGAGATTTTTCAGTTCAATTTGTACCAGCACAGCCTCCTCATCAACAGTGAAACCCCAGCTGAAGATGTGACCCAAGCTAAGATGCTAGCTAAAAATAGGATTACAAAAAGTGAGTGGGAAAATTAACAGGGTTCCTCCGTCTGAACGTTACAGCATTATTATGACAAACCCCTTTCTGGCAGCTTGTTTAAATGTTATTTATAGCACTAGCTTCCTTAGATCTTCAACAGGTAATAAAACAATTAATTTCTTACAGAATGTCTTGTGGGTTTTTTCTTCTGGCATTTTACAGAATAAAATTTCAACTAGCTTTTCTAAGCAATTATTATTATTTTTTTTTAATGTAATCACATTTACATCACTAGCTAAGATTCTTTTTCCTGTTAATAAATTTTCCTCCCAGTTCAGAAAGTGCTCTTACAAGCACTTCACAATGACACCAGAAGCAGAAAAGCAAAATCCTTACTGTAACCTGTGCTACTTTTCTCTCAAATAAGCAGTTCTCAGAGGCTGGTATACTTATATATGAAATCTCATTAACATCTATTCTACTCTTTAATGCAAAGAGTAGAATAAGAGTTACTCTTCCCTTAGAAAGCAGACAATATTAGAGACCAGCACATGCTGACTAGAGACCACACTCTGATGGAGGGAAGGGAGGAAAAAACAAACCAAGAAACCCAGAACAGGTCAAGACTGGAATGAAAAAGCAACTCCTACCTTGCTGATGTTGCAGTCACAGCGACCATAAGCACATTAGCAGAGCAGCAGCATGACACTCAGTGCTCTGGCAGAAGGAAACACGCCCTATCTACAGAACCCTTCCAGTTCTTCACAGACCCACCCAGCAAAGCTGCACTTCAAGATTTCCGACCGAGGGCAACCCTGGAGTTGTAGGGAGCTCCTGGGTGAAACTCGGGAGTAGTAACGCCGAGTGCCTTCCCCTGTGCTCTTTCAACACAGGAGATGAAGAAATGTTTGAAGTCACGTGCTGTTTTGTTGCCACAATGGGAATTAGTCCCAAGCTGGGCTGCTCCGGAGGATGCTGCTGATCCTGCTGACTGCGCGCAAAGGGGAGAGCCAAGAGCCTCACACTGATGCTTTTCCACATGCATTAGGAGGTGAAACAGGAGTTTAAGTCAAGATAGAGAAAGGTTTCTGCTCCTGTTGAGCTGCCTCAATAGACTAAATGCTTTAGAGAATGCGTTCCTGTTCCTCTAAAGTGGAATAAATTCCCAACACTGAGGGAAATCCCAAGTGTGAAATACACCCTGAGCACATGTTTGATCAGAGATACAAACTGTGACTGGTACTTAATCCCATGGGATTTTCTTCTCTTTTTAATTTTTTTTTTTTCCTTTTTTGAATTCCATGACTAAGGAATGAGGCTGAAAGTCCTTCCTTCAGCAGGTCTCCCCAGTTTCAGGTAACATCAAATAACCTATTAACAGCTTTCAGACTGCTGGCATTACTTAGCATTCCGATGGGCAAGACACATTAATATTGTTTGGAAGGAAGGAGAGAACTTCACTGCCCAGCCAGGAGCAGAGAACCTTTTATTAGCTCTTTCTTCCTGCTGGCAGTCAGCTAAGAGCAACCCATGAAATGGGAACAGACATGTCAAAGTAGAACCCAAGTTTCACCTCACCCAGCAAACTGTCTCTGAAGGAAGCTAATAGGAAAGCACAGGGACAGAAACACAAACCAGTTAACTTGGAGACACCCCAACCTCCAGGAGTTTGGGGCTCAGACTCCCTGCCCTACAGACAGTGTCTATGTAAATAATGCTGGAGAGGTTCCCCTGCTGGCCTAATTCCCACAGCTCCTTCTGTCCTTACTTATCATAATCCATAGAACTGCAATAAAAGATGTGACCTAAGCAATATTTGGATACTCTTTATTTCCCTTCAGAGAAAAGTTTGGTTTTGTTCATATAGCTTTTTTTTTTTAATATATATTTTATAGCTATTGCAAGTCTTCAGTCCTTCCATAAAACTGGGAGCACTATTCAATAAACTGAGGGACCAGGGCAATATTAAACAGGGATTATTTCTGAAAGGCAATATTATGTCTTTAGTGTTGCTTTAAATTATCCCCACACTTTCCCACATCTGAGACACCAGCATGAACCAAGCAGAGCACTCAGATACACAGTGCCAATCAGGAAAGCCTAGAGCAAGCTGATTCATAGATCACTTGGCTAATGCTGTGCCAGTAACATAACAGGTAATTAATTGGCAGAAACACCTCCTTCTTATGCCTCAGTTCCTGATTTCTTCACTGTTACACTCAATTGCAGAAACCACCTTTGTTTGATGAGCTGCTACAAATAATAAAATGGGAAAAAAAAATCTTTTTACATACCGTGAGGAGCTCTTGTTAAGTAGTACTCACTGCCTAAGTAGACTACTACAAGATGAAAGACTGCATGGTAAATACCAAGGTAACCATATCCTCTTGATCAAACTGTCCCCTGACCTTTCAATTATCACTGCACTTGGATAGTATTTCTTCAGGTATCTTACATTTGAATTCTCTAAAGAAAATCAAACAAAAACCAACACTTTAATCTGTATGTCTCACTGAAATAATGTGTTACTACTCCTTGCTTGCAGTTTAACACCTACTCAGTTATACAACAATTAAATATAACTAGATAAGGGAGGCAGATATTTGACAAATAATTATACATAATTTCCAGTGATATGAAAGAAGTTTTGCTCCTTTTTTTTCACTGAAAACAAAACAACAAAAACAAAACAAAAACCCCACCACAAAACAAACCACCACAAAATTCACTTCTGTCCATTTTCCAGATAAATATATGTATTAAATTACAGTGAATCCACACATTGGATGTGAGCTTTCACCTGACCCCTTAAGTAGTTAGCTAAGAAAGATTTTATTATTATCTAACTTTCTTAGCAGAAAAAAACCCTCGACTAATCTTTTGAGTTAAAAAGTCTAGCAGTTTAAAGCTCCTCCTCTTCACAGAAATGTGTCTTCTAATAGACCAACCTTCCCCTACATAAAGGGGATTAAAAAGTCCATTTACAATCTCAAAAAGCTTTCTCTTCAAGATCTTTCTTACTCAGAAGTAATAAATTAATCACAATCTATACAGGACTTTTAGTGAGCAGAGGTTGATTTCTAATTAATATAGTGCTGTCATAATTGAAGACATAGATACCTGATGATTTTGAACAAAGCAAGCATTAAGATAATAAATAGTTCTCATACACAAATGCCACTGCAGGACTGAATCAGAAACCCATACGATTTGAACATAAACTTAAAAGATGAAGTGTTTTGAATATTTCAAATAGTTCTTTCAGAACTTGGATCCTGTGAATTTTAACAAGAACTAGAAAACTCAATACTTTGAAAATCTGGGCCTTTGTAACAAGGGGGATGACAGATAAAAAGAGGATATCAGCAGGAATACTAGAAGGATAGAGACAGGAGAGCAGCAGAGGAACACTCCCCCCAGACACCATCACTTCACTCCACTGCAGGGACCAGGATTATCAAAAGGCTTCAAATACACCTTGGGATAAAGGCTCCAGGAGAAGACAATGACATTACCTGGGGGGCTGCTTTCTAACCAATCTCTCTCACACAGCTATTGGGTGATTCAAATACCTCAATTACACTACCTCTTTCAGGGTGTTACAAACCCTTGGCTGCATTTCATTTAAATACTGAACACACAGGGTATCAATAAGCCTCCAGGACAGCAGTTAGGAACAGTTTCGTATCCAGAGGCACAGAGAAGTAAGTGTAATCCCATGCAGAATTCATCTGGGACAGAGTGTACCCTCAGCTAGTTTGCTGATGATGCAAAACTGGGAGGACTGGCTCACACATCAGGAGGCTGATGCTGTTCAGTGATACCTGGAAAGGTTGGAGAGTTTGGTGGAGAAGAACTTAATGAAGTTCACCAAGGGTGAGTGTAGGGAGTAATAACCCCTCCCACCAGCAAAGGTGAGGGGTTGACCTCCAGGAAAACAGCTCCCCAGGGAAGGATCCAGAGTCCTGGTGGGCAAGTCCACCATAAGCCAAAGTGCCTTCATGGCCAAGAAGGCAAATGGTGTCCTGGGATGCATGAAGAGTGTGTCCAGCATGTTGAGGGAGGTTCTCTTCCCCCTCTATTCCTCCCTGCTGAGGCCACATCTGAAGCACTGTGTCCAGTTCTGGGCTCCTCATTTCAAGAGAGACAAGGAACTACTGGAGAGAGTCCAGCAGAGACTACAAAGATGTTGAGGGGACTGGAAACCCCCACCATGCTGGGATTCTGTGGTTACAGTTTGGTCAGGATTCTTTATGCAAAATTCACATCTGTTTTATCTTCAAATTATCCTTGAAATTTTTATTCCTTCTCCTTGATTTAGCATTAACCTCTTGATACTTCTCAAATTCACCTTTTTTACCAACCAGAAACATTAGAACAGTTAAAATATAACTACATAAGATACTTTCACTATGTATCTTCTAATACATTTGAAAAGATAAATTTAGAAAGAAGTCCTTTTGGTTGTGTTATGCAGTATGCTAAAACTTGATTGCTATTCTCAAAATTTTAGGAATAACAGTATCTAAAGATTGACTTCTATGGCTCAGCCAAATACAGCACTGCTTATTCACTCAATACTCCTGGGTGCTACTACTACCTTAAGATGCCAGAGACTCATACACAAGATCTGGCTACAACACTAGAGATCAAAACAATTAGTCCAACCAATTAATTGAGAGAGGGTTTTTTTTTTTATTCATTTCCAACAGTTCAAATAGAGGATTTTAAAAAGATACCTTGGTGATCTTTGGACCTGGAAGCTCTGGTTTATGAGAGTAAACCTCAACAATTGATATCACTTGAACATAAGACAAAGCTGCAAAGGTTTGATGACATTGCTAGAAGACTGAGAGCACTGATCTTTATCTGTCCTGCAGTAAGAAACCAGGGGATGACCAAGGCTCCTTATTTCCAGCTTTGCAAGAGCATTGTGAGTAAAGGAAACCTCAAGGCTGGTTTTTACTCCTGTATTAAGGGACTAAAATTCACATTACAAGTCTTAAAACTAGAATGGAAAGCAGACAAAAATATTGGAGGAAATCCTGTTTGAAGTCCAAGCATGGAAGCACCTGGATTCAGCTGGAATTGCTATCAAGCTCCCCAGATATTCAAGTTCAAAATTATTATTTTAAGAAAGCATGTCATGTAAGCAACTGCTTACCTCATTAAAGCACAATTTATTCTATTGATGTTGAAGGTAAACTCCTCAAAACAACTGTGTAGACATGAATGGAGACTGTGGACCTTTCAGGATAAGTCCTCAGACAGAAAACTGTCTCCAGACAGGTCACCTGATTTGTTCTGTGTCTTGCTTTGAAATAATATGAGAAGAGTTATTAGATATTAACATCCAAATGGTAGGCAAAACCTACTAATAATAACTAACCTACTTCCCAAGTTCTACTTTAACATTAGTAATAGGCTCTGTAGCTGAATTCATTTAGTTTAGCAAACGAAATAAAATCTGCCTAAAAATTTCAGAGTATAAAAAAAAAAGTTAAAAAAAAAAAAATCAAGCCTAAAACCCCCTAAACCTAAACAAACTCCACCCAGACCACTTCATTTACCCTTCAATGCATTAAAATACAAAGTTTTTTTGCAAGGTGTTTTCTTCTGTGCTAGCCTTTTTGGATATAGCCATGAACTGCTACCTTCACTGCTCACATTCACTTTAACTGCAATAATAAAGTTGACTCATCAATTTTACTCCATCTCTGGTCCTACAGTTTGTAATTGGTAAAATATCAAGGTATCTCATTGCCAGCTACAAACCACAGTCACCCATTTTTACCACTAAAACATTCTGAGAATTAAAACAATGGCTTTCTGAGAAGTGAAACATGTGGGAATGATCACTACTACTAACCAACTGGGCAGACAATCAGCCTCGTGCCTGTAATAACTACAGTTGGACCACAACTGGATTTACTGTAGTCAAAAAAATAAAAAGATAAGGTTCCTACTTTTCTTGCTGAATCCCACACACTGCTTTGAGATGCCTAAATTTTACTTCTAAAAAATTTTTAGAGTTCCAGTAATTGCTGACTAAGATGACAACTAATAAAACCAAAATTATCTCCCCATTCTACCCTTCCCACCCATCTTATCTTATCAGTGTCTGAGAAATACTGCTTTAATTTAGATACTTCCAACTGGCAAAATGTAGACCAAGAAATGCTGAACAATACTATACTCAGTGAAAACAATGAAGTTACTCAGCTAAACCAGCCAGCAAAGGTTAGATTAGAATGAAGGATAATGGAAAGGATTTCACTGAAATAAAGCACCTACCTACCTTTAAAACTGTCATCTTGAGAAACTCTTGCTCAACTGACTTGCCAAAGGCACTTCCCTTGTTTGAACTGAAAAGTTCTCAAGTTGTCTAGAGCTGCATCTTTGAACATGCCCAGAAGCATTTTAGTCCTTGAAGAAAAGTAGAACTCGGCATCTAGAGCATAACCAAGTTCAAACAGAAAAGAGAAACCAGGGATTCTTCTGCCCTGGACAACTCCCAGTAGTTTTTAAGTAAAGTAACTGTAAGAACAAATAGAAAAGTTTCCATTTACTGACACTCACCAACTCCTATTCACAGAAGTTATCTCAGGAAGACACCAAAGCACAACAAACACACAGAACATTCCTATCACTGACATGCCAGTGAAAGGGATCACTTCTTCCTATGTAACTGTCTGGGGATTACAGCTGTCATCCTGGAAGGGTAGGAGCAAGGTTCAATTCTTCCTGCCCAAGAATTCACACCATTCAAATATCCCTGGAGAGTGCTGCAATTTCCCATTAAATTACCCTGTAAGTTTCACCTAGTTTTCTTCCTCTCCCAATGGTGTTGATTCACCAGTTCAGAGTTCAGGATTAACCTGAAGATGGCCACAGAGATTTGTGGGTCAAAGTCACCTCCTCCAGAAACTGTTCCTCTTCATTCTGTGTCTATTTTATCACAAAATAGCTATTTAAAGAGAAGATAAAACTTCCTCAGTTCTCAATCAGAATAGGGCACTTACCTTCAAGAGAGGATTCTAAAAGGAAAAATGCTTCTTATAGCTCTGCTAAGGTCTGAGACTTTTACAGTAGTGCCTGTTGTCAGTACTTTCCCATTGCCTAACCCTTGTCAGATCATTACAAGCTACACATTAAGTGTACCAACAGGAGGTGGCTTCCTGCTAAGTGCACACACTGGTTTGGATCCTGTTCTGAACTAACTCTCCCCAGGCAGTCTTAGACACTTACTTTTCAGGTTATTCAAATTAGGTCTAATAAAAGGTGTTAAGTATAAGAAATTAAATTCAATATCCATCTCACTGCACTGCAAATGTTCATTTCTAATTACCTGGTTCTGATTTAACAAATTTAGTACATATGCTATATTTATATAAAACACATAATGGATGCAATGATTTCTGTAAGAACTTCACTTCCTCATTACCTCAGCTTGATTTTTGATATAATGCTCTACTAAAACATTCTATAAATAGTCATCATATACATTAGTTCTACATATCTATTTTTAAAGGAATATACCATAATAAGAAAAACTAAATTCAACTTTCAGTGAAGTGATAACACTGATGATTACATCAGGCAAGCCATTCTATGATTCTAAGTACATCCTAGACATCAATTAAGCACTTCAGCCAAGAAAAGCATGGTATTGATTATTGGGCTTGTGGCAGCACATCTGTATGTCTGCTTAGAGCAAATCACCACTGCAGAACACACAGAATGAACATCAAAACTGTCCCCAGTTACAATATTTTATTTAGTTCAACCTCTAAGCAGTCAAGCATTGCATTAACACTGCACTGTAGTCCATAAATCACTACCAATATGGCAATGACATCATGCATTAAGTATAATTGACAATATTTTAAGTACTATATATTGCTGATGTTTTCCCATGAGTCATTTATTATCATCTTTTGAATACATAACATTTAATCCTTCTATACCATACCCTGACATACATACCATGAGTCAGCCTAGGACCCTCAGGTCATGGATTGGACCACTGAATGCAACTGCAGATTTTTAAGGTGCCAACCAAAACCATGTTTATCCTGTTTCAGCTTAAATACATTGACAGATGCAAGAGGCATGAACTTGAGAAGTCATTAATCACATGGAAACATTCCTTAGTGTACTAGCTTAAAAAATAAAAAAACAATCACTAGAACACTTCTTTGGATTATTGTGGATTCCCATCCTGACTGATCTTCTCAATGTGTCTCAGCAGTTTCAACAATGCAGATGGATTATATGGAAATAGGTTTCTTCTCTGCAACCTTGAAATAGCTTCTTGCAGTTCTTCCAAACATTTGGTTGATTTGTAAAGCATTATTCTGGAGCCAGTGATACTCCCTGAAACTGCCACACAAGTCAAACAAGAAGAGGTATTGGATCCTTTGTGCTTCAGAGGCAACACTTCAGACTTTAATGTACTCTGTTTATTATCAAGGCAACAAGTTTCCCTTAATCCCCTCTCACCCTCAGTATTTAGAGGCACCTGCTTTCCCTCTACCAAGTGCTCTTTTCCATCTGATTCCAGTTCAGAGTCTTCCGAGCTGTCGTAGCTAACGAGGCTTGGAGAAGCCAGCAGGGCTGTGCTATCTCTGCCTGCCAATGAGCTAGGCTGGTTACCCTCTGCACCACCACCTGCCTCTGCTGGAAACACCAAGTAATCATGAGAAGCAGCCAAAGATCTTGGAGTGTGTGGTTCTGCTTCACAACAAGCATTTTGCAAACTCTCAGCAGTCACACAGCTTTGTTCTTCTCCGTGGGGTGGCTTGACTGCAGAAAGGGATTGAAAAGCACAATGTTTGGTATCAAAATGGTCACAGACATCTACAAACTGGTGCCAGTCTTCTCTAAGAAGTTTTAAGTACCTCACCAAGTACTCCAGGAAGCAGGTTTCTGATGAAATCAAAAAATCTAGAAGTACTGTGGAATCAAATGCTATTTTTTCTAGAAAAAATAAGAAGATGCAGTGAGGATTATATCCACTTGCATGGGTAAGGAAGTCCCAGCTTTCCTCCTTTTTTTGGCTATCAACAGCATCATGCTGTAACCTGGAAAGTAAGGCATAAAATGGATTAAATTAAATGGAGGTTTAAGAACAGCTATGCCCAGAAAATGCCATTGCCTTGCTTTTTCAATTATTTTGTTAAACAGCCCCCAAAAGAAGTTTTAGAGTGAGGAAGAATGAAGCAGGTAGGGCTGGGAAATGAGACAGTGTAGGAAGCCAAGACACTCTAAGAAGGCCATGGGGCTTCTTAAACAGCAATCCTCTGTAAGAAACAGTATGGAATGAACAAAATTACAATTCCTGAATTGTTACTTTAATATTTCTGTAAACCTGAACAGAGATTCACCTTCAGGATGCTACACACTTTGGAAAAGAGCAGCCTGCTTTTGTTTAGGTGTATCTGAGACCACTTGAAGGTCTCTTCACATATGAAGCTGGAAGAACATTTTATAAATCTGGGTAATCTCTCATATGGTAACTTAATGAATCAGTGAATGCTCAGAAAAAAAAAAAAAAATGAACACCACATTTCATTTGTTAGCACTACTTGTTTTTATCAACTAGCTAGAATTACCATAGGTCCAATCCATAGAGGGGTACTTTGCCTGTAGCCCCTGAATTTTTCAAGTCCAATTAAAATATCCCAGTGCTGACAGAAAACACTCTTGCCTTTTATCTGTGTCTAAGCACTAGTTTAGATTGTGAAGTCAATTATCTTGAATTGCAGGATATGATCAAGTATTTAATAAGAAACTATTGCACAACTCCCTCATTCTATGCAAAAAACCAATCAAATTATCACCAAACTTAACTGCTCTTGCACCATATATTACATAGTCCTGAGGTTTGCTGAGCTTTTTAATTATTAAAAATTATTTTCTTTGTACAAAGTAATCAATGGAAATGTTAAGTACATCACAACCTCATTAAATGACAATTCTTTATAGTTCTATTAAATGAAATGTACACTAACCTATCAAATTTTAAATAAATGAGTAATAAAGCTTTAGCAGCTTCCCACATATCATCATCTTGCTCTATGAAAATCAAGGAGAGCCATTCACAGTGATGTACAACTGGGGGAGACTGTGGGGAAGACTTCAGATGACTCCTCCAGAATATCAGCAGCTGGGACATGAAACTCTGAAAGTCTCCTGGAAAAAAAAAAAAAAAAAAAAAAAAAGGAAAAAGTAGTCATGGTTTCTGCCATGCATTTTTATTAGAAAACACCAAATTTTTACTTTTTATATCAATAGTGCATAACAGTTCATGAAAGTACTTATTCCTTAGCTCCACTTACTTAACACTGCATCAGTTTTTATAGATTAGTTCTCACTTCTTGGTACCAAGGAAATAAAAAAATATTCTGCAGAAAAACAAGCAATTCTCTAACTTTCATTTCAATGTAAATGGCTTCTCTGCTAAACTCTAAACAGATCAATGTCCCGTGGCAAATGTCAACAAATTGAAGCAACCTGCAAAAAATTAATTTACTCATTAGGTACTGCCCCTCCAAAGGCAGATAAAACTTTGGATACCATTTATTTATCAAACAGCATTCTTCATTTCCTTGGAGTTCAACAAAGAATAATCAAGACATGTGTTTTGACAGTACATGGGGTTTGCTTCAGTCCCAAGTACCATGTACCAATTCCTCATGTAGCACAGCATCTATTCAATGTTTAGTGAACACACAAATATACAGTGATGTTTATTATATACTGTGATCTTTACCCCCAAGGTACTCCTCAAGTAAGAACTCTACTGCTGCTGGAAGTGCACTATGGCTTGAAGAGCAGGCTCCTGAAAAATTTCCTGCAACATGGGAATCAATTTTCCTTACCATATCATTATATAGTTTTCCTTCATATTTATTTGCTTTTCCTCTTAGTAAATATTAGGAACAGCAAATTATCTTTCTCATGAATAGTTACTATTCAGACAGAAATTCCTCCCTATAAATCAAAGCTATCTGGAAATTACTTTCAGAATTTAAATGAATTAAAAAGTTAAGCCACTGTAATTCATGTTTATAAAAAAAGATAAGATCAACAAGCTTCCCGGAAGGGAACTTAGCATATTAAAGCATTTTGGTGCTTGTTTTTACCACTTAATTTAATGTCTCTAAAATAGAAACACCATTCCTTTCAACTTGAAATTCCTCTTGACAGTTGGGGTATTTGAATCTAATTAAAGAGCTCATTTTTGTGTCATGAATCTGGAAAAGGAGAATTTTTTGTCAAATAATTTTCATAGAGACATCTAAAATGGATTTAACCTACATTTTTTTCTATTCACTTGTTCTTGGACTATCTCAGGCTCTACACATCTTTCAGAAGGTGAATTCTAAGTAAAATATCATCTCCAAGTGCTTAAACTCTCAAGAGTTTATTGGCATCACAAACAGCTTTCAAACTGTGGATAAAGTGTCAGAAGCTGTCTTACAGAAGTCCACTACTCCTTTATGCAGGTAGATAAATTAAAGATTTTATGCTTACTACATAACATAGAAATAAGAAAAGTAAACATTTTTATCTAGAACTTGTATTAAAATGACTCAATTTAAAAAGCTGTAAAATTTACTTGCTTAAAAATAAACTTTTTTTCCACTTTTTGCCACATCACCAATTGTCTGTCAATAAGGAACACCCCTTCTCACTTGTATTTGACCAGGAGTTGCTTCCAAAGTCCTTTCATTGTTTGCCATGCAGCCTGTGACCACAGCCAGCAACTGCTCTGATCACAGAGCCTACAAACCCAACTTCACACAGCTTAGCATCAGGAGATGTGCATCATTTGCCTCTTGGAGGTAAAACAAGTGGGAAGATTTGATTCCAGGTGTGTTTCTCAGGCAAAAAGCCTCACCCCATCACTTCATTATAGCACAGGACAAGACTACCTGGCTTCCAGCATGACAGGGCAACGTGTCCCCTCCCATCAGGGACAGTCACACAGCATTCCCTTGCCATCCCACTGCCTGCCCAGCAGCATAGCCCGAGCACAAGAGACAGATCTGCCCCTCTCCTGATCTAATTAATCTGTTCAGTAGAACAAACACACTCAAATAAGCTGGTATGAAAACTATGCCTCACATCTACTAATTCAAAGGACTAGACCTATAAGTCTGGGTAAAGAACACAAGCATTAAACTGGTGAGTCCCACAGCT
The DNA here is from genome assembly GCA_025447755.1 of Corythornis vintsioides. Lineage (NCBI taxonomy): Eukaryota > Metazoa > Chordata > Aves > Coraciiformes > Alcedinidae > Corythornis > Corythornis vintsioides. The sequence goes on along the minus strand of JAOEGS010004382.1, from coordinate 5,907 downwards.
TCCCTGTTCTTTTATAGACTCATTTTTACCTTTTCTACCACCACTGGTTTTTCCCTATTACATTGATTGTCAGACAGTAATGTCTAGTACCTCTGTACTTAAAGTTCTACCTCCATATTAAAAACAGGAGTGTTACCCAATATCCCTTTTTGATCTTGACCCTAGAGAGAGTAGGTAATTATTCAATGGGCTCTCCCAACTGGAGAAGAACCTGGTGTTCCAAAGCTGATCAACTATTACAAATATTAACACATGTTCTTAACATTAGAAGTTTTCTATCCCAAGTGCAGCTCTTTCAGGCCCCCCACGCTGTAGGGCTAAGGATAGGGTAGAATACAAGAGGAGAGCTAATTAGGCAGGACATGGTGATGGCAGGTTTTCTAGGTGGGTCCTCCCTTTTCTCCCTCCCATAGCCACTGAAATCAGCTGAATTTTATTTACAGCCTTAATAAGGTGTGACAACAGAATCTGAAAGCTTTAAAACTCTTGTGGCTTAATAAACAAAATTAAAAGAAACCATTACCTTTGATTTCAGCCTCTGTAGCAGAGCTCTGACACTTGAATTCCAGTGCTTTAAGCACAACCAGACTTAAGGCTCTGAGAACATTTGGGTCAGAACTTCCTTGAGTATCATCTCCTGGAGCAGCTTTGCTGCCTCCAAAGTAGCTGGCCCTTTCCCTCAGTGGGATCTGATTAAGCCAAGTCAAATTCACAACCTGCAGAACAGCATTACTCAGTGCAAGCATATCCTCAGAGAAAGATGGGGCTTGGAACAACAGGGATCCACTGCTAGCATCTTCTCTAGGCTTGTAAAGGGCACATTTTTTAAGGAGCATAATGAACTTCTTCTTGATCAAATAGTGAACTGATGAGCTGATGATGTTCAGGACATAAGAAACTTTCAGAAACAACACTCTCTGGCATCTGAGTGGTAGTTCCAATTCAATTCTGGAAGCCAAAAGTGCTTCATGCAGATCTACAAAACTGATCAAACTGTTTGTGGCCTCAGAATAAGCTGAAGTGTAGTGGTGACTGTCGAAATGGTGGAACAGAATGGAACTATAAAATCCTTCAAGCACAGCATCGAGAGGAGCCAACAGCTTCTTCAAAACACCTACAGCAACAAGAAGAATGTCATGGTATCAGGGTCACACTGCCAGGTAAATCATTAAATAAGCAGCAAATAGATCACTGTGAACATTTTTCATATTCTAAGCGTGTTTAAACCACTACATTTTTAATAGTACTTTGTTACCCTCTTGATAAGGGGGGGAAAGAAGTGTTCTTTAGACGTGCAGCTCCCGATGAGATTACAAGGAACATTCCACCCCCTAGCGGGCACTCCTGTCTGGATAAGATCAGAAAACTGCTACCCTACCTGCTTTGGCTAAAACTTCATCTGTCAGGATATCCTTGATAATAGCTGTAAGAGTCCCCAGACACTCTGCTACCTGGGTGTTCACAGGGAATCCTGAAAGAGTCTTCATACTAAAGGTGAGCCAGGTGACATTTAATGAGTTCTAAGAAAATGTATTAAAAAAAAAAAAAAAATCACCTATGATTTACAATCACTGTGCAAATTAAATCATAAACCAATGATTTCAAAATGTACATTAATAATATTGAAATGTAGGCACAAACACAACTAGAAACAGTATTTTCCAGAAAGGGAAAAAAAAAAAAAAAATCAAACCTCATGTCCTGTGATCTACCCCAAATCAGATAATGGCTCCTGAGTCACTCCAAGTGAACCACGTGGCATTTTGAGGGCAGTAACAGATCTAGATGCTGAACTTCAGCAGGCTGCAGCTGTGCCTTTCAGAAAGCCAGAGCAGACATGCAGGCAGCAGATGGAGGAGAGGAGCAGTGCTGATGTCTTTCTGGGCCTACTCATGCAAGGAACCTCTTTGGAACTACTTTTAGACTTCACAGGAGTCATCTAGTGACTGCCCTTGCACCATATAAACATTAAAAACTTGTCTCTAGAGTCAAATGGAACAACTTGAAGGCACACATTCACCAAGTCATTTTTTTTAAGCTGTGAAGTTACCCCATACTCACCTCTTCCTTCAGCTGGAAATACACAAGAGATGCTAAACTTCTGGAAGCCATGTGAGATAACAGCTGATCATCACTACCAAGCAGACAAACCTGCAGACACATAGAGAATCTAAGGCATGTTCCTTTCTCCCCCTGTGCCCCACTCCTCCTTTCACAGTCTTTCAAAAGGGTCTAAAAGCTCACCAATTTTGAGTCTATTTTTGCCTCTTTCAGCAGGAGGACAAAGATTTCACAGTACTTCTGTCTTGTACTGAATTCCACTTCCTGGGACTCTGCTTTAGCAACCATCATCTTGATCAGGGTTAACTGCAGCAGCATCACTTCTCGGGGACAGAATGAGGAGTTCAAGTTAGCAAAGTTGTTTGAGAGATCATCTGTTGTAGGGACAAGTGCATCTGATCCATCAGAGTCCTGATGGCTCCTAGCACCACCATGAGTAGATGACAGGTGAAGGTGATTCCATGATTCATCTCTTTCTGGTGACTGCTCAACACACAGATTAAGTAAGGTGGTGTAATGATGACTCTCCTTTAGTAGTGGAATTCCTCCCAGTACATCCTTATACATCTGCTGCAGGTGAGACATCTTCATTGTGAGAACATTCAAAATGCTCTGTGTCTTCACTGGTCATTCATAGCCACTGCAGAGCAACTTCTCAGTTATTTTTACCCAGGTATTTCTCTTCTAGGTTACCTAGAAATAAATATTTTGATGTTACTGAACTTATCAGATAACTATAAAGATACTAAAAAAAAAAAAATAAATCACCACCCCATATTTTTAGAGTTAATACTAACATTATTAAACTTAATTGGAAAATAAAAATTTACTGTGTAAAAAGAGCAAGAGTGAGTTGTACAAAATTGTCCCAGTGAGAAATTCAAATGACACAAGAATGACTATGTTTACAGCTCCAATAGGGACTACTCCTGATAGGAGAACTTAAACTTAGGACATACTTATGAAAATCAAATTTTCTTTTTAACTTCTAGAAATTTTACTGATTAGCATCACTGTGAACTATAAAATTCCATATGAGCCCTTTTTTATGTATGATATTCACAAGTTTTTAACACTATCAAACATCAAGAATTACACTTGCAGTTTAACAATTTTATTTTTTTAACTGAACTGATGTTTAAAAAAAAAAAAAAAAGTGATAAAATGGCTTCCCAAAGGTACAAGGGATTAGGAATAGACCTAGATACATTACCTAGACTCCTCACTTCTTTCACCATCAGGCAGTATTTCTTTTAGAAGGGAATCTGAAGGTAGAGAATAAGAAGTTGCCTGCAGGGAGTGATTTACAATTCACTCTAGTGTAGTATTTTTACACACTCAGCAATGGCTGACCTGACAACTCCAGAATACTATAGAGTGTTCCTCAACTAACCCTCACCTGAGGGAGCCAAGAATCCTTCCCCCATCCTACCCCATGGTGACACATTGTGGATGTTAATAAATCTTATATTTCAGACAATAAACTTCTCTGCTTGCAGATTCTATCTGGAATTCTACCCAAGGTGGAAATTTATGATCTGAAACCTCATAAAATTTCTTCAGAAATCACTCTGAATATTTTATATTGCTATTGTTCCTATATTTGAGTTTTATTTCTTTCTAAATGAATACCTAATAAAGTAAAATTACCTCAACACATTTACTCCCTTGTTCAGGATCAACCTGAACTAGCATCCCACATGGTAAATGAACAGACCTCTCAAGCACATATTCATGTGACACAGCAAGGCTGTTAAGGCAGAAGACATTTAGAAGTCCTCTAGGACAGGCCCTAAGAAATTTTACCTTCACCACATGGTACTGGTAGTGTTTTCCCTGCTTCTTCCCTAACACATTTATATTATACCATTAATTTGCAGAACACTTCACAAAAGCATCTATATGTCTCACTCACACATGACAACAGTGCTTGAATAGAAGTGATTAAAGGAAATGAAATGTGAGGGGGCTTATTTTGAAGAAATTTACTTCAAAGAGGGGGAAAATGTCAGACAATGACTAAATTTGTTTCAAACATAATATGAGAGCACAGTGAAAGGCTCAAAGCTGAAAAGAAAAACAATCATAGTCATACATAAAAATGTATGTCATGAGAAATGACAAACTCCAACACTTACTTGTATTATTTATTTGAGTTATTCATGGCAGCATCTAAAAACCAATTAAGGTAATGCTCCACAGTGCCAGACTCCTGCATAAACAATAGGAAACAGCTCTAAAAATCTTGTAAATAAGACTGATCAGGCAAAAGACAGAAAGGAAAAATATACAGACGAAAAAAAAAAGTGAGTATTTTGTTATACATTATTTTAATGATTACTTTAGTTGGGCTTTAAAATCAAAACCAAAATCACGTGGAGCTACAAACCAGAATGAGAAAAAACTTGATGGAAAACAAAAAACTGAAGATGAAAAGTCAGATGGCAGCTGAAGCCTCTAAGGTTTAAGGACCATCATAAATCAAGCTGTAAGTGGTTGCAAATGCCTCCAGAATATCCTAAATCAAAGTTATGTTAGTGGAGATTAAAGAAAGCTTGTTGTCATCTCCCTAGATTAGATTTTTCTATTATTTCCCTGTTGGACTAAACAATCTCAAAAGGTCTTTTCCAGTCTAGAAGACTCTGGGATATACTATTAAATGTTAACTGCATGAGCAGCAACTATGAGAAAATACTCTCCCCAAAAAACCCTATTTTCATTTAAAAATTTAAATCAGATGAAACCAAATGAAAATTCAGTCCATGACTCTGGCTTTGACTCTGAACAGTCTGAATCTCCTTACAATGCAGTGGTTGAATCATTTCAGAAATAAAATACACTCTGGACTACTTGTACCTGGGATGACTTCGTAGGTTCATCTCTCAATAAATGTGTATCCACTCGGTGCTGAAATAGCCTCAGCGCCTCTAAAACAAGGTCACTTCCAGACATAGTAAACAACCTCTGCTGCGAGCTGCCCAATCCCTGCCTGGGAACTTCAACACCCGAACACGCCAGATGCTTGACCCGCTCTTCTGCGAGCATCTGTAGCCCCTAAAGACGGGACCTCACCGGCCCGTTATCGTCCCACTGGCGTTTCATGCATGCCAGCACTGGGCTACTGGTAGAAAGGCCTCCCTAGAAGCCACGTTCCGGTCTGGCGGGGAACGGGGAGAACACGGACGGGTGTAGCCACTGCCGCAGAACAGCCCTGCCGGCTGCAGGCCCAAACCCTCTCCAGAAATCCCCAGGAGCTCCCAAACCCCCTTCCGCTTGCCCGGGGCCCGGCCGAGGCCTTGCGCGCCGCCTCTCCCCTCCTGTCCCCTCAGACGGCGCCGTTCCTTCGCCCCTCCAGGCCTGGCCAGACCCCCATGAACCCCCCTAAACCTCCCAGCGACCCTCAGCTCGTCCGAGGGCCCCTGAGCCCGGCTTTCCTCAGCCTCCAGCCCACTCAGCCCACCCGAGGACCCTGGGCCCGGCTCCCTTCCGCATCCAGCTCCCTCAGCCCGGCTCTCCTCAGCCTCCAACCCCTTCAGCCCGCCCGAGGATCCTAGGCCCGGCTCTCCTCAGCCTTCAGCCCCCTCAGCCCGCCCGAGGGTCCTAGGCCCGGCTCTCCTCAGCCTTCAGCCCCCTCAGCCCGGCTCTCCTCAGCACCCGAGTCCCTTCAGCCGGCCCGAGGACCCTGAGCCCCGCTCTCCACAGCCTCCAGCCCCCTCAGCCCGCCCAAGGGCCCCTGGGCTCGGCTCCCCTCAGCGCCCGAGTCCCCTCAGCCCGCCCGCCACCGCCTCGCGCCCCCAACAGCCGCGTGACCGCCCCTCCGGGCCCCGCCCCTCGCCTCGGGCCACC
>JAOEGS010004380.1:6191-19059 GCA_025447755.1 Corythornis vintsioides | reverse complement strand
CCAGATGCAGGACTCTGCACTTCTCCTTGTTAAACCTCATTAAGTTCTTCTGAGCCCAGCTTTCCAGTCTGTCCAAGAAGGCACCAAAAAGCAACAACCATGGATGCAAGAGAGTCTGACACCCACCCCTGTCCAACATGCAGCCCAACTTCTGGAAGGAGATATGTCTACTCAACTTCACATCTCTCAATTTTCTGGTTTCTACAGACTCTTGAAATTTCTGTAATAGAATTTTCCAATGAGCTTCAATACAGATCCACTCCTGACTCTGTTACTGTCTTTTAATTTCTTTCTTTTCTTCTCTTGGTCCTTTTGTAAGGAGAGTGCTCTCCCCTCCCACCACAAATCCATAGCTCCGGCCTGGCAGACATGACCCCCAAAAAGCATCAGTGCTAATAAAACCACCTGTAATGACAGCTCAGCTCTCCTCCCTTTCCTTTAGCATGCATGATTCCATTCTCTTGGTGAATAGAGAGCCATCCAAGCTAAGAATGGGGGACTCAAAGTACACTCACTCCCCACTACACCCATTTCTTGGGCTTCATCTTTATTCATTTTGCCTGAGATGTGCCCTCACTGCAGATCAGCCTTCCCAGGCAGCCTCTCCCTTCCCTGGGGCACGTGGCTCTGGCACAGCTGGAGATCCTGAAGCCCCCCCTTGAGGTCTTCACTTGTAGAGAGAAATCCTTTCCAGTTCAGGTTTTCCCTATGGCAATGCTGGCATGATCCTGCAGCTCCCCAGGGACAGCATCACTGCTGGGGAGCCTGTAATGCCCTTTCTTCCATCCCATTCCAGGAGCATGTTTCAGTGTTAACATTAAACGCAAAACTCCAGGTGACTTGACACTTTTTTTTTGTTTTAAAGACCAAGGTGGAGGAGGAGAAGGTGTGGAAGAGCTCCCCTAAGGGAAAAGCCATCAACTGGAACAAGATTTCAACAACTACACATTTTGTGACCTTTTCCACAGTCATATCTTTAATGTTTCACGGATGGATTTGATAAAAAGAAAAAATTAATAAAATAGATTTCATTTTTTTAAAAAGGTCAGGACATGTGTTACAGGGAAAAACTCATTTAGGTCCTTACCTGCCACCTCTCGGATGCTGGAGAGCCCTCCCCTGCCTCCCACCTAGAGCGCTTAAACCCAGGCATCTATCTCCCTGCCTCAATTTTCATCACATTTGGGGTTTGATGTCTTCTGGACCTTTGCTTCCCCTGACAGACATGGGGTCAGGAACCATAAGCACTCTGAGATGCTTACAAATGCTTGAGAGCCACAAGATATTGCACGTCTAACCTTGAGAAGCAGCCAGTGAGCTCAAATGTGGAGAAGATGCTTGTGCAGGCTCCAACACAGCTCTTCTATCTGCTGCTGCTCTACCTTGGGCCCAAACTCCTCCACAAATGTCTAGATAGATTTTGAGGCTGCTGGGATGCTGGGATGCCCGAGCCACACACAGTACAGCCAACATCTGCACTCTCTTGGCTCACCAAGATGGCCATTCTCATGGGTCCCCTTGGACATCAGTCCTTGCTCCTGACCACGGATACCAATGTAAATCTGAGACTGGTCCTGTCAAGAGCAAGCAAAGCAAAAGAGATCCCAAGCACAGAGACAATTCCTGATGATCAAGATGTTTTAAAAAAGAAATGTTATTTAACAGCAACTCCTTCCCAGCTGGCCCAGTGGCCTGTTCCCAGAGGCTCAGGAACAAAAGCAGCCCAGACATTGGTTACGGACATTATTAAGCCTGCTCTGCAATTAGAGCAGTCTTCTGTCTAACTTCTGCCTCCTTTTACCATTCCCTGATTTTTATTCTTTTTTTTCACTAAGAACAAAATATAATTCATCAAAGTTTGCAAAAAAATATACGAATTACTGCGATAACATCATACTAAGTTATTAAGTGGTGACAATGGGGGACAATTACAGTATATAGTCCATTATACAGCACTGCCGTTGGGATGAATCAAAGTAAAACACATGGTGAAAGGAGAGGAGCTTATTAAGGGGAACATTAGTGTGCCAGAATAGAATACCTGCCATTCAGCCAGGGAGTTATCGCTGTGCTGGCACCAGTGGAGGCTGGGAAGGAAAGTTGTGGAAAGGGCTGGCAGCTTCACTGCACAGTTTAAGGCACCATCCCCACGCTGGGGACGCCGTGGACCAATCCTCAGCCTTAAACAGGGAAAAAGGGCAAAACCTCAACCCCGGGCCACCACAATGTGAGTCAGTTTTTCTCCTGGAAAGCCCTACAGATTTTTGCAGTGGCTCAGCCAAGCACAAGTGGACAAGGACTTCCTCCAGCTCCCACCAGAATCTGTGGGAGCAGCCTCTGTGTGCTCACCAGCACCGCAGAGGGCGTCTCACCCCCCTGCCTTTTGTGCAAGGGTTGATCCATCACAGTCAGCAAGCCTTTGTGGGTTTGGTATTTCTATTTTGAGGTTTTCTCCTGTCTGAACAGTACCCAGTCTAGGGCAACGGGGCATCAGCAAAGCATTTTTATCTCTGGTCCGTGTGGCAGCAGCTCACATGCAGGATGCCACTCTGTGGCAATGGCAGCTCTGCAGCCCACTGCCCTGCCTGCTCTCATGCCTGCCAAGCAGTAATATTATTTAACTTTTAGTTTTGAAAGCACAGCTGGAAAAATCAACAAAGAGCAGCCAGACATAGCAGCTTGGTGCATCTGTGAGACCAGAAAGAAGAGGAGAAATACTGATGGTGCTGAGTATCAAGTGCTTCCCTTGTCTGGAAGCAAAGCTGTAGCAGGCACAAAGGTGCTGCTGGAGCAGCACAGGCTGCTGATAGGCAATGGGCAAGCACCATCCCAGTCCTCTGCCCAGCTCTGAATGGGTGAGAGCTAAAGCAAGGCAGCAAATACCACCACCCCAGCACAGGGTGCCTGGCTGGGACAGCACTGGGAGCACCACTACAGCACAGCTGGAAGAGCTGAAGGATAAACCCTGGATACAGCCTATATCTCAGATGTACATTGTTTGGAAGGCTTTGGGGGGAAGGAGCATAAAACCCAGCCCAGTTCCCATGCTGTTATCTCAGTGACCCCACCAGAGCATGTCACACTCTGGCTGAAACATCCCCTGCACAATACTCTCAGACAGATGCTCAGTGACAGGTTCAGAAATTTCTGGTCCCACTCCTGGCACTGGGCACATCCCAGTCTCCCTTTTCTCACCACATGTTGTTGTCTCTTGCCTGCACAACACTGGGAGATACAAGAATGAATCCATCTGGGAAGATGCTGTTCATTGGGAAGGAAAGCAAGAGTGAAAGCTGTGACTGCTCCCAGAGCACAGTAGCAACAGTTCCTAGGTCTGGTTCCGTGCAGGGACTAACCAGTGGGAAGGGCTGTTTTTGTGCTCATCTCCCCAGGCTCTGCAGCCCTGTGGAACCCAACACACCTGGTTATAGTTTGGGTAGGTCCTGTCCCTTCCCTCTCTGCTTGCCTGAATTTCTTACTAGCAGTGAAACCCCGTTCTCCTTTGCCAAAGCCAGTGCTGGGTTCCCTGCTGCTCCAGCAGCTCCTGCTCACTCCTAAGACGTTATTTTTACACTTCTCTTAAAATACAACACTAAGAGAGGCTTCTTGACTATATTAACATTAGGAATCTAATCAGCAATCAGACAGCTCATAATTTTCTGATTAGCTCTGATTATACTCAATCTTTAGGAATGGGGAAAAAAAAAAAAAGGAGTAAAGAGAAAGAAAAACTAAAAAAAAAAAAAGAAGGAGGAAAAACTGTAAAAATATTCCCTATTCAGTTTTCTCACCCTGATTTCCTTAGCAAGGCACAAAGTCAGCAGTAGCTCTGCTGTCCTGGGCTAAGCAGGACAGTGCCATGGTGACCTGCTAAGCCCGGGCTGCTCAATAACCTAGTGCCATCATGTTGCTGATCTTTGTCCTTTGATGCTTGGCTAGGATGTTGTCCCAGAAGGGGCTGCTCAGGGCACAGTGAAGACATCAAGAGTGCCAAAGCCACTGACCAACCCAGAGAAGTGGTGTGAGCTCTGCTCTCGGGCCTAACACCTCAGGTAATATGCTAAAAATCAGAGTAGAAAAATGCCATGGATAAGAGATGATGTGTGTGTATCCAGCTGACTTGAGCCTGGAAGGAAGAGCCTCTCCGGGCAACAAGAAGAAGGAGGCTGAGGAATGATGCGAGATGAGGCCATGGACATACCCTGGCTTGACAGGTGATAAAAAGTGCTTTATGGCAGCCCAGATGGAAAGATACCAAGGATTCAGGATCGGAGGACTGCAAGAAGGTGGGAGGCAAATGGCCTGAAGAGCCTAGGGCAGAGGATGTTCTCCAGCAGCACATTCACCAGCAGAGCAGGCAGCAGGAGCCTGCATGTCATCCTAGAGCAGCTGCTCCTCTGAGCATCTCCAGCCTCTGACAACGGTAGCAGGGAGGACCAAGGTGAATTTGAGATGTGTCAGGTCCCCACCATCACCTGGACAGGGTGTCTGAGACATGGCTGAACAATGGCAGTTGAAGTTAGGGAGCTTGAGGAAAACTTGTGCTTGGCTTGCCTCTACCACTCCCAAGGGACCATGGAAGACAACTTTCTTGCTGGGCTTTTGAAAAGGAGGAGAAGGGGATTTGCTGGTGCTGACCATCACAGCCAGGAGGAAGGAAATAGAGAAACAAGGCAGAGGAAGAAGTTTTAACCCAACCCCTCTAACAGAGTTAATCAGTTGCACATGCTCTGAGTAGGAGATTCACTCCTGATTGCAGCAAGCGATCAGCTGATGCTATGAAGCATGAGATTTGATTATTTGTATCATAGCCATGTCCTGCACAACTACAAATGATATTAGCAGTCATAAAATTGTCCAGATGGCTCTCTAACCTGCTGCCACCACCCTGACTTGCTACCTCCTGTGGCAGGCACTTTCAGGGACTGTTTTACACTGCAGCACAACTGGTGGCAAACCCAACCCACTGAGAACTGCAGCAGGCAGATGCCATCTGGAAGGGGGGTCCCACATCCACCCAGGGTCGCTGAGCACAGAGTGTGCACTTTGTGTCTTGAAGACAGCCTTGATAATGAGAGGTGCCCTCACAGAGCCCTTCCTGGCTGTGCATCCCCTAGTCAACTGCAAGACTAAGTGGACACCAGCCCTGTCTGAACTCAAAGAAATCAATTGTAAAAGCAAATGGCCCCAGTCAGAGTAGAGAAGCCACGACACTGTGCCCCCAGCAGCCTGATACCACTTCTGTAGACCTCCTTGGCTGAGGTCCCCAGTCACTTTTACACTGACTTCAAATAAAACACCTTGGAATCCCTGCTGAAAGAAAAGGTGCAAACACCCCAAGCCTTGCCCCTCCCAACCTTCTTCACTTCAGCATCCCAAGTGGGAAGCAGGGTCACCCCATCTCCTTCCAGTCCAAAGCTGCATTTGCAGGTGAGACCCAGGAGGAGCTTGTGCCTGAGCTGGAGAAAACAGCAGAGGGGATCAATGCCTTTCATGTGCTGGGGCTCAAGCCCTGCCACTGCTGCCTACCACAGCAGATGCAGCACTTGGCACCTGCACACACCCAGCAAGGCTCTCTTATTAAACTACCTCAGTGAATGCACAAAAATCTACTCAAATTCACATGGACAAGGTCTCCCCCGTCCCCACGCTGGGAAAATCTCCTGCTCACACTCCAACCCTGTCATTGCAGCCACAGAGCCCTCTTTTGTAAAGCAGTGCCAGAGCTGTAATTAGTTTGAGGTGACCTCCTCTGGAAAAAAAAAAAGTAGTTCAAGTTTAAAAGAAAATCTCTCTGGTTAATGCTATGCAAATTGCCAGCAAGGCAATCAGCCTGACTTTTAAACACTGGCCCCCGTCAGAAGGGCTCACAGAACAGCCTTATTGTCTTGCTATCAATTTACATCTCATTACCCACAGTGCACCACTGGTTGGAGGTAACCTTTTGGGGAACACGGTGCCATGATGGGGAGACTGGGGACAATATGGTTACTCCTGTTTATAAGACTTTCCTGTGGCCCAGCACTCAAAATGTGGTGGTTGAGAGGCCAGGTCCCTGTCAGCCCTGACCCATCTTGGCTGGCAGCACCTTGAATTTGTGTCACTTGGACCTGGCATCTTCTGCCACCTCCTTTCAGGGCACCTGCCTTCATTGGCAGTCCCACTGGCACTCATACTCCACAGGACTTTCCCAACAGGCTCACTGGCTCCTGCAATCCCCAGAGGCTGCATGGCAGCAGCCATGCTCCATCCATCTGTTCGAGAAGCTTCTGGGAGTCTTTGCATGCTTTTTCACACCTCCACCAATCCCCAACACCTTGGGGAGTTGGTACTAAAATAGTGGTTTTCCACAGGAAGGAAATCTGCCACATCCTTATTCTCAGCCTGCTCCTGTTTCTCCAGACCTCAAAGCTGTCTTCCACTCCAGGTGCTTCTGCCCTCTTCTTCACCCCCACCAATGTGGGGTCAGGCATGTGAGTGCTCAGCAATTGTCTCTAGGAGAATCACTGACAACCTGCCTGAGCTGCCCTTGACACACTGCCACAGGGAGGCTGCCTGGCCCCACCCTGTGTTACTCAGCTGCACCCTGCTGCTACCTGCAAGAAAGGATTTTTTGCTCCTCAGGGCAGGAGCAAGCTACATGATCTACAGAATCATAGAATCATTTAGGTTGGAAAAGACCTTTAAGATCATTAAGTACAACTGTTAACCTAACACTGCCAAGCCCACCACTAAACCAAATCCTTAAGCAGTACCATGTCTACATGTCTTTTTAGTCCCTTCAGGGAGGGTGACTAAGCTACTTCCCAAGGCAGCCTGTTCCAGGGCTTGACAACCCTTTTGGTGAAGAAAGTTTTCCTAATGTCCAGGTTTCCTAATGTCCACCAACCCTTTTGGTGAAAAAAGTTTTCCTAATGTCCAGGTTTCCTAATGTCCACCAACTCTTTTGGTGAAGAAAGTTTTCCTAATGTCCAGTCTAAACCTCTTCAACTTGAGGAAGAAAACCTGACTGTTTTAAACCCCTCTGAATAATGGTACTGACTCCCTGCTGCTCAAATCAGCCGCAACACTTTGTTATTATGATAACTAAATACAGAAGATTTTAACAGCTGGAAATGCAGTGACAATATTTAAAAGAGGGTTTTTTTAAAATTGTTGGTATTTTATTCAATAATGTTTTTTTATTATTATTATTATTATTATTTTAAAGGCACAAGGTTGCCTACTCTGTTGTTTTGCCTGGTGCTCGTCAGGCTGTGAAGCCAGCTCTTGCCTGGTGATGGCAGGGAATGACACTGAGACACTTAATGACACCAAGACACAGGGCTGCTCAAGGGAGCTGGTGGCTGACAGAGGCATGGAAATCACAGCTTGCTGCTCCAACACCCTGTACCTTGCCGTCTGGGATCCGAGGGTGTAAAACCCAAAGGTGTAATATCCAGAAGGGCAAAACATGAAAATGCAAAATCTGAAGATCCAAAAGCCAAAGGTGCTGCACAGGAGCAGCAGGAACCAGGCAGAAATAATGGCAGCAGCCCTGGCTGGAGGCATCAGCTCCATGCCTGCTGAGGTCAAGGGAAGAATGGTAGTCAGCTGCTGCAGTTAGCAGCTCACACCCTCAGACACCAGAGCCCTTTAACCCAGCTAGGAAAGGAAAATGCTTAGTTATCTACTACACCATGCTGATAACAGCCAGAAAGTGTCTTCTTTAGAGGAACTCTAGTGCCAGAGAGGGGGGTTTCAAAGCACGCAGGAATCAAAAGAAACCTCCAGAGCAAGGGCATGAAGCTGATGTGTCCCAGAATCACTTTCCTGCACAGATGCAAAGATAGCAATTGTCCCTCTCTGGGGTTTTTAAACGTGTGTGAGCAGAGAGCTTGCTGGTGTTCAGCTTGCAGAGGCAGATTTGATGAAATGTCTGGATGAGACCTGGTGAGTTGGTGATGGCTGGAGTGATGTGCAGCTCCCAGTGCCCCTGCAAAGGGCTGGGACCCTCTGTCCTCTCTCACAGGTCTGCAGAGCGCATGGGTGGTTCATCCTACAGGGGACCCAATAATCTTACAAAATGCACTGTAATCTGTTAGTAATGTATCAGCAAGTAATTAAGAGAATACTACCAATGTCAGTGTAAATAAAAAGGGACATTTTACAACGTAGTATTTTGAGTTGTGGGTTTTTCCTCACATTATGCTGTGCCAATTCATGAGACACAGTTGGCAGCGGCTCTCCCGGTCATCACTGAACTGCACTGGCATCCAGTCTTGTGACTGAACAGCCCTACATGGCTTCGAGTGCCCACAACATCAAGCCCAAGCAGAAGAGCTGCCTGCTAATGTGACATCTGGGAACACACCTTGTGCCAAGATGCCATCACTTTGGGACTTTCACCATGGAGCTGGCAGATGATGCGGATGCCGTGGAGGCTCCAGGCAACAAATCTGCTGAGGCTCTTCCATGAGCTGAATTGGACCATTACTCATTAGCAGTGGCAGGTGCTGCTCTGGAGATGAAAGCATCCCACAAGTTCCTGGGAAGAGCACAGGATGGAGACAAGGCTCCCAAGTGCCCCTTTCCAGCTCTGCTCTAGCTCTAGGAGTTACTGATGCTCCCAGCATACCCAGCCCTGCTTGTGCCCATCCACACCCAGCTACAGCATTGTTGTGGCTATGCCTTGTCCCCACCTCCTCCAGTACCCTGGGACCTCCTGGGGACAGCACATGCAGACGAGTGGTCAAACCCCACAGGTTACCACAACCATGCTGTCAACCACCAGCTCCCAAGGGAACCCACCACCAGCAATACAAGGCAGGTCCTGGGCTCTGTGTTCTCCAGCAGACACCCCTACATCAGACCTTTAGCTGAAGCCTCATCCAAGCCCCTTTCTTGGAAGCTATTAAAATCACCATGGGGTTCATTACTACAGTGCCTGGTGCTGTTGTGGATGTCTTGTTTTCCCTAATACCACTTAAATAAATAAGCCAGGGTTTGAAAGCACTGGCAAAATCTCAGCAAGGAGGGCAGCCCCTTCTGCTGCTCTGGTTTTGGGGATGGCAGCCAGCTGGCTCCAGGTGCATCTCTGCTGCAGGGATCCCCAGTCAGTAAGAAGGGATTCAAGGCAACGTTCTGCAGTATTTATGTGGGGGAGACAGGATGGCTGGGAACCATGGGGAGAGATGAAATTGGAAGGGGTGGGGAACAAAAGGAGGGGCTGGGGTAATGGCAGAGAGAAGCAGGGAGGAGGCGCTGGAGCTGCTGGGGAGGACATCACAATTCCAATGCTGCATTCAGAAGCCCCGGTGCCCTTCACCCTGATGTCTATTTAATGTCATGCTATTCAGCAAGTGTCCCCATGATCTGGTAATTATCTTTTACTTACAAAAGAGCATCTCTGTGTCACAAATGCTCCCCTCTCCAGCTCTGCCACAGATCAATATCTCCTCAAGGCCTTCGACATTGTTTGGGGAATGGAATTGATTTCTTTGAGGAGCAAGGGGAGGAAAAATATATAAATAAGTGCTGCAGAGATGTGTTACTGCCCAAGCCCTGCTGAAGGCTGTGCTGGGCAAGTGGGAAGCAGAAGGAAAGCAATACAAACTGACCATGGCATGTATTATATCCTAGTGCTTTCTCTGCTCAACTGGCTGCAGGGGACACTCAGTAGTTTAATCATTCAGTGCACGAGCATCTGAAATACTGGAGCCAGAAGAAATCTCTAGCTCAGGATATTACCATCTTTCAAAGATTTTACAGCAGGATAAGGAGTGTGGAGGTGCTGATTCAACACCATCCATAAGAACATGTTTGTGTCCCACTTAAGGGTTGAAGCACATCGTTGAGCTGTTGCTGCTGCAACCTTGGTGGGCCCTATAGAGAAGCCTTGGAAACCTCCTTAGTTTAGATATCAGCACCTTAGTGTGACCAGCACAGCACTAACACTGAAATCCAGAGCAATGCAAGAGCAACTGAATCATGCTGCTGCCAGGCTGCCATCAGCGTGACCTCAGCAAGCATGAGCTGATCCCAGTGACACTAACTGAACACCCTTCACACACACCTCTCATCTGGCTAAAAGATGACCTTCAAGGATAAATACAAGTTGATCTTGTTTCAGTCCAGGTCTTTAAGCCTTCGGGATCTCTGAGCCCCACCAGGTGCCACACGGCTCCTGCAGCCAGGACCTTCCAAGGATGGGGACTGGCACAGGGCAGAGATAAAACCACCCCACAGCTCATGCCATGCAGAGGCAGATGGAAGCTGCAGCAAAGGGGATGAATAAGAGGGAATGGATTCAAGCTGCAACAGGGTAGGTTTAGAATAGGCATTAGGAAAACATTTTTCACTGAAAGAGTGGTCAGACACTGGAACAGGCTGCCCAGGGAGGTCATTTAGTCACCATCCCTGGATGTGTTTAAGGGTTGTTTGAATGTGGTTTTGAGGGACATGGTTTAGGGGTGAAATTTGTAGAGTAGGGCTAATGGTTGGACTTGATGATCCCAAGGGTCATTTCCAACCTGGATGATTCTATGATTCTATGAATGCAAGGGGAACTACCGGTGGGTTTAAGTTATGCAGCTGTGAGGAAGCAGGAGGGGTCCCTTAACTCCTCCTCCCCAGCAGCAGCAACCTTTTATATATTTGAAAATATCATGTTTTACATACTCTTTCTCCAGCAGAAGAAACAGCCTCTTCTTTTAGTATTTGCAAACAGGTGCTTGCTTTCTAATCCTCTTGTTGAGCCATGCCAAGGTTGCAGTCCAGTAGAACCACTGCCATCTATTTCAACCTTTCCCATCATGTGCTAATTCTTTGTTGTTCAAGTGGCAGAAAGTGTGGGGGGGAAAGCAAGTAAAGGGGAGGGTGGAGATGTAACTTGAGAAAACCTGCAGTAAAACCTTTCTTCCAAGGACCTCTAAAAGTGCATTATTGCTTAGCTGCTGGGGCCTCCTGAAGAGCAGATCAACCCCAAAGCATGCTCTTCTGTGCCACAGATCTCAGTTAAGTCTGGGCAGTCTGGGCAAAGAGAAATGAAAGAGGATGGGAAAAGGCCCAAGGCAAAGGGGAAGGATGTCCTCCAATGCAGTGGAACATCCTAAGTGGGAATACATAAGCACTGAAAAGATGGCAATCCTTTATGAAGGGGAAAAACTTCAGATGGGACTAGATACACAAGCAAGTTCCTCTGGAAGGAGTCAGCTCATTCAGGGAATTCAATAGCACAGAGAGAGAGGAAATTCAGGGCAAGCACATACCAGTTGTGGGGAACATTTATGACCCATCAAACATGCTGATGCAGCTCCAAATGAACCCAGACTGTTTGAAGAAGAGATGGAGGCACACCAGAGCACAAACATCTTAGTGGAAGTGATAGTCCAAAGATGCTAGTCTGTGCTCAGAAGCGAGCAGTAAATAAACCTGTCATATTAGCAAGCAGGTCTATAAATCAGTGGGTACCTCATCTGTGACACTCTGCATGGTCCTGCTGTGAGAGCAGTGCAAAGAGGCACGTGAGGGGCAGGGAAGAACAACATGGCTGCTGTGAGCATGTAAGGAACCCAGGCAGAGACAAACAGAAAACATGATGGGGATTTGATTCACTAAAAGGAAGAAATTAATTTTGAAGGACACAGAGGTATAAATCCCTAAGTAAGAGAAAAGGTACCTCTGAGCTCAATTATTTAAATGTTCAGATCTGTCGACAAGAAACACTGTTCCCTGTGAACTCAATGCCTTGAGATGCTGGGGACACAATATGGTTTTTTTTAAGGAAAAAAAATCAGAGTATGATCGGTTATGCTAGCCAAGATCAAAGTATAGAGGAATATAAGTGCTATTACTCATGGATTTATACCTCCCAAGTAACTGCTTAGGATTAGAAAGAAATTTCAATAACCTGCCAGCTCAGTATGCATTGTGAGAGTAATAATCCTTCTCTCCCAACATCTGCTAGCAGCTACTAATGGAGATAGTAATAAGCTAGGTGGGTCATAAACCTGACCTGATCTGATTGCTACCTTATAAACTGGAACACGAGGGTGTTATAATTTCTCCCAGAGCAACCTGTTGCCAACCAGGACCGCATCAAGGTGGCAGCTGCAGAAGAAGAGCACTGAGATGCCTTCTCCTGCAGCTCCCACTCACGGGAAGGCAGTGAGTCTAATTTGTTGTAAACATCCTTAGTTGCTTTCTAAAATGGAGCATTTCCCCAGCAGACAAAGTATGTGCAAAGCTACAGGAGGATGAGAGCTCAAACACAAGCAGTTTCTCTGTGGTAGGAGGTGGTTTGAGCTGGTGCTTGATGCAGCATCAAAGCCAGGCAAGCAGAATCAGCTCATGCCTTCAATAAACTAAACCTCACCACTACTCCTGTTGGCTTTCCTTTTCTCTTCTGCTTTTTTCAAAGGTGTTGCAGACTTAATGGATGGTGACCCATTTGCCACTTAAGAATGAGAATGGAAAGATGCTGCCCACTCCCCCTCTTGTTCAAATCCTGTTGGGCTGGGACAAGTTCAAGGCAGGACATGGGATGGAATACACTGCTGACATCCACATGGCTCCAAACATCACTGGGGAGGGCTGAGTGGAGAGAGAAGGTATGGAGAGCCCAGCAAGAAGAAACAAAAGGCACAAAGGGAGGGACCAGGAGGAGAGGAGAGTTATAACACCAAGGTATCCAACAGAACTGATTTCCTCCAACAGACTCAGAGTGAAAGGACAGCTCTGGTATAAGAACTGGTACTCTTGGCCTGGTGGGCTGTGACTCCCTGGGTCACAGGCAGCAGAGGCTTCTGGGAGGCAGCTCCCTGGGATCAAGCCTCCCTAGCTGAAGCAGCAGTGCCAATGCAGACAGCCAGCCATGCTGCTTCCCCAC
>JAOEGS010004377.1:21050-32848 GCA_025447755.1 Corythornis vintsioides | reverse complement strand
ATAAAAATAAAAAAATAAAAATAAAAAAAATGTTAGCAGTTAAATATATGTAAATTTCCTATTCCATTTTTTCTTCCATTAACCATCATACTACCACAAATAAAGGGACTTCTAGTTTGAAAAGTAGCATGTCAAGAGGAAGCAAGAAATATAGACTATAAACCAAAATGAAAGACAACTTCACCTCTCTCTACACACATAAATAACTTATTTCTTTATCCCATTACCTTTGTAGTGTAGAATCATAGAAAGTTTTGGGTTAGAAGACACCTTAGAGGGTCATCAAGTCCTCCCTCTGCAATGAGCAGTATGACAGACTTTCACCACCCACACTGTAAAATATTTCTTCCTTATATTTAGTCTGAACCTTGAAAGCCAGGATGAACTAAAAAAGTCTGTCCCAATTGGACTAACTAAACCAGAATTACATCCTTCTTAGAAAAGATCATAGTATCTTTTCAGTTTGAGAAATCAGGGTCAATTTGTAGTTGCTAGAAATAGACCTCAGTCTTTCTCTTATGTTATTTATTCTAAGTAATGCTAATAGACTTTCCATTTTCTGAAAATGTTTTCTAGATTTTTAATCTGTCTTTTAGTTACTAATGCACAGAACATGATCCTCTTTTCAAGATCCTTACAGCAGAAACCTTGCTTTGCAGGATTAATTCAGACAGTAGAAACTGTAAAACCCCAGCTTGCATGTAGATCATATTTCATTCTTTCAAAGATCATCTACCTGCAGGCATTTTAAAATCCTAAAAGAAAACCTATAATCACATTCCAAAGACTGATTCTTTTGATATATTCTGCAAGCAAAAGCATGTGAAATGCAAAAACAGAGGAAAAAAAAGTCTTCAATACAAAAAAAGGTGAGAATATAAGCTTCCAATACAGCACACAAAATCAATATAAAACTAATTCAGAACCCAAAAATAGTTAGTGACTCCATCATAGAATAAGAGTTGTTAATGAAAAAGGAGTCCATAAATTACAAAAAGGAGGAATTTAGTGATAGTCAAAGATTTAGTTAGGATTACAAACCTTTGACCTAGATTTCCAAACATACTTAAGATGGAAGTTTTCCATCAAAGGCAAGAGCACTGAAGGGTCCAATGAGAGTATCTTTTTTTAAGGTAATTTGAGATATGTTCTGCTGAGGCAGGGGTGATAAATTTAAAAACCATTGTGGTTTTAACAGCTGTTATAATCTGATAGTCATCTATCTTGAATTGTAGCAGGAGAGGAAAAATAAATAAAAAATCTGTGACACTGTCAGGAATTGGATTTCGTATTTCTGTGGTGACAACATATAGGAACACACATTAATAACTTCTAGAATGGTTAAGGTAGCAAGGAAGCAGCAGCAGTATGCATATATCATTACAAAAACAGTAAACCTGACTAGACAACACAAAGATTTGAGAAATCTTAAATAGAAATTCAAGTCTAAAAGACCAGACACCATCCATCTTTAGCAATATTTCCAGAGGGATTAATCTGAGCTCAAATCTCAAAATCCAGGTGCTCCCATCCTTAAAAGCAGGGTTGAGTGGAGCAGACATTTTAAAACCTGAGCTTTAGACTCATGGAATCACAGCATGTTTTGTGGTGAAAGGGACCTTTAAAGGCCACCCAGAACCCTCCTGCAAGGAGCAGGGACTTCTTCAACTTCTGTTGCTGAGAGCCCAGTTCAACCTGACCTTGAATGTTTCCAGGGATGGGGCTTCTACCATTTCTGGACAATCAGACCCAGTGTTTCACCAACCTCACTGTAAAATACTGATTTCTTGTCTAGTCTTAATCCACCCTCTTTTAGCTTAAAACCATCACCTCTTGTCCTCTTGCAACAGGCCCTGCTAAAAATACTGTGCCCACCTTATCTCAAAGGCCCTCTTAAGTACTGGAAGGTCCCAATAAAGTCTCCCTGGAGTTTTCAACCCCAGCTCTCTCAGCTTGCCCTTATAAAAGCAGCACTCCATACCTCTGATCACCTTTGTGGCCCTCCTCTGGACTTTCTCCAACAGATGTATGCCCTTATTTGTGCTGAAGTAGCAGAGCTGAACACAGTGCTCCAGGGTGAGGCCACAGCAGAGCAAAGTAGAGCATCAGAATCACCACTCTCAATCTTCTGGTCACCCTTCTTTTGATGCAGCCTGGGAAATAATTGTCTTTCTGGGCTGTAAATGCATGTTGCTGGCTCATGTCCAGCTTTTACTCTGCCAGTATCCCCAAGGCCATCTCTACAGGGCTGCTTTCACTCCCTCAATCCCCCAGCCCGTATTGATGCTGAGGACTGCCCCACAGCAGGTGTAGGACCTGGCACTTGACCTTGTTGAACCTCATGAGGTTCACACAGACCCACTTATGGAGCTTGTCCAGCTCCTTTTGGATGGCATCCTGGCCTTCAGGTGTGTGAACAACTCCTCTCACAACAGCCAGTTGGATTTTTCTCAGTCTTCTAGCTACTAAGACTAAACAGAAGCCCACTGTTGGATGCATCATAGCAGCCAGTTCTGATTGCTACAGAAATAACACACCTTTCTTCCTCTGGCCTGATGTCTTTCTGGGGGATATTTAACCACCCTAAAGCCTGCAGGCTTGCTCTAGCCAAAGTTATTGATTGCAAAAAGCAACATGTTAAAATTCTGATTTAAAAAAGAAATGCAAACCTCCACAAAGGCATTAATCTTCTGAGCAAAAAACATCTTAGCGAGGCAGAAAAAGAACCTTTAAATGAAAAAAATTAAAATTATATTTTAATGTATGAGCAAAGTCAATATTATTGCTCATTTTCCTTACTTTAACCAGAAATATAACTATGGAGCTAATGAAAGTATTTGTATTGTACATGAGTTCAACAGTAATTTTATTCTGATTAAAATACTTCCTTCATGTGAACTGCACTTGGAACAAGAACTGAGAAAGGCAACAGTAAAACTGTAATCTAGCATGAAATAGAACAATTATTAGTTGAGAAATTAAAAGTAAAATAAATAGATTCTAGTGCATATGATTCTGATGACCTTTACAATATCTTTTGGTTCTGGAAAGCAAGTATATTTTAGATAATGTGACCATTTCTCATTTATCTGCTTGGCAGTCTTGTTGTTTCGGGGATCTTTACTGGAGGCAGTTTTTTTGCCAATGATGAAAATCTGTTTATATCTCTTAGTGATATCAATCCCAGTAGTTCAAAGAGTTCCTGCTTCCATCTACTTGAAAGAATAATAAAAATCTATACAAGCTCAGACATGCTGTTGTTCTTCTGACTGCTCTAGCAAAGCATGCTCAGAAGTTGTAGACTTTGCTACTTACATAAATTTTAATGAGCCTTCTTATACTAGTACTGGTCCCTGTTTATTTTATTTGGTAATAAAAAGTCATAGAGCAGGGGTTGTTTTCACAAAGAGAAGATGAAATTCAAGGAAGGAGTTAGACACCTTCTGTTAATCCCAGATTGGCAAATCAACTTTTAGGAGAAATCTATAAGAAAAAGGGAGTTTTCCATGTTTTTCAGAGGTCAGACCTCAACCTAGTTCAAGGCAGATCTAACACACTTCTCTTTTAGTCCCAGGAAACAAAGACATGCAATGAAACATGATTTCCTATGGTAGCTTTGATGCTGACCCTATTCCAGGGTAAATTACAATAGGGAATATATTAACTCTTTGCTTTCTATGGATAGAGAAATTGCACTGTCTCTCAGAGGGTAGGAAAGAAAACATTTCCTCTTAGAAATTTCAAGTGTTTATTTATAAACATTTCAGAGAAGTTATTAAGAAAAATATAACCACATTTGACTTTTTGTGCTGAGAGGCATCTTGGTTTATAACAACTCAAATAAGCCTCTGGTGTTTCATTCATGAAACAGCTTAAACAACATTTGCCATCTGGACCAAAATTAGATCCCTATGGAAATGGCACATTATAACTTTAAATCATTATTTCTGGACTGTTTAAGGAGAACATTGCCTTACTTTTTGCCTCTAGTAACATTACTAGGATCATTAGAGTAGGAACAAACACATCTTAAAAGCATCTAAAGGACAATCACTATATGAACAAAACATGAGACAAAATATGAGCAGAACACTGGTTTTTTTTTGCATACCATCTATGTTTTAATGCATGGGATTTCACCGGCAATCAAAAAAATCAAATTGCATAGTCAACAATTGTAAAATTTCAGCTACAGGGGTTCCCATTGATATTTTTGTGGGAACTCCAAGTAGGCTATATTTCAGATAACTGCTTATTATTTCCTTTCTTTTAATTTAAATTTGACCTTGAAGCAGTCCTTCCAAACTTTTGTAAGCTAATGCCAGACACTGTACTCATTGTCTCACCAATCTCTAACTTATTTTACCAAGCTGTCCATTCAGTATGTATTTTCTCACATTTAAATAACTCAGAGTTTCACACTAGTCCATAATCTGCCCTTCCTTAAATGAATACCTCAATTTACAGGAGAAAAGTCTTATTAGTACATGTTTACACAAAAGGACCCCATTTATCACTGCTAGTGATAAATAAAAATAATATGGCTGCATATAAAATGGGGAAATGAAGCATGCAAATAATCCATCTTTTGTTTCTAAAGTCAAATGGATTATACCGTACACATGCTGTATTTACAGATGGATCACTCTAAATATCCTTATTACATGCCTCTAGCTATTGTTTCCTTTGTTAGAACACAGAAATGTTAAACAATTCAGTAAGTTCATGAATTAATAATTCAGAGAAGAAAAAAAACAACCCTACTTTTTAAATGCTTGTTCATTCCACTCACACTCAATCCAGCAAAAGGCATGACCTGAGCATCTTCTTCCCCTTCCCTTGCACTGCCTGTTTTACAGAGTGGTTCATGGAAGGGCAGAACCCAAGTCACTACACCACAGCTTCTCCAGGCACAGCTGTCATAGTGGGGAGAGTTGGGTTAGCAGGAGAATTGGAGAGCTTGAGTTTTTTTAGGTTGAGTAATACTGCCCATCTCACTCTTATGGTAGCTTGAAAGCTAATCTAAGAATTTTACAGTCTAGGACAGCATAGGCATATCTAAAACATCCCCCAGAGCAAGTGCCTCAGGGAAAAAAAGACAAAAAAAAAAAAAAAAGATTAGGTATTAAAAGGATTTAATAACAATTGCAGAGATGATCTGGAGAGTTCAAAACTCCTGCCAGTCTTTTCTGCAAAGAAGATTAAAATATCTAGGACAAATATAAATGACAAGCCAGAGAATCTGCCACAGGAGAAATGAGGTGGGCCAAGCTGCAGAAAGGTGTAAAAAGGGCTGAAAGCACCTTCCTACCAAATTGCACGTGACCAAGAAAAATGTAAAATACTTACTAGAGAGGATCTGAAAAGAGACTGGGCCTGGGCAGAGAGAAATAACTTGCTTAAATCTCAGCTCATAGCACATGGCCTAGGAAGAATTCAGTTACAGATGGCTTTGCAATGGAGTTTTAAAAATATTAGCCTGGGGTAGAAGTGGTGTGACAGACAACAATGAATGAATATATGGGAAGATAAACCATTTACTTTCCTTACTAGCTTGTTTCATAACATAGTGACACCCTTTCCAAAGCCCATGATAGGTCAGTCTCTGGACTAAATTCTTCTAAATGGTGTCTTCCTCCCAAATTCACATCTGATATTCCCAAGGTTTTAAAAGCTATACGGTACCTTTTCATTATATTTTCAGTGATGGACGAAAGTATCTCCATTTTTACAACCTAAAACATCACATAGCTATGTATTTATGTTACAATGAAAACAGCAACTTTATATCTTGATAATAAACTAGTTATTAAAATTATTTTAGACAATGCAGTGTCCTGTTTCCCTGCAGGAATTGCACAACAGGACAGGGGAAGCTGCCTTAGTAGTTAAATGTTATTGTTTTAATGCATTTAAAAGTAAGTGACTGTGAAAGAAACACATAGCAAATAAGTTTTTGCTTAATCAAAGCAGGATTTGAGTTTTTCTTCTCTGCTGACCATGTGTAGGACCTGGAAGTAAATAACTAAATATTACTACATTCATGCTTGACTATGGAAATTATCAGCATTATGAGGGGGATTACTGCAGAGTATGAAAATCTGTCATTAATATTTCTCTGTAAAAGGACAAAAAAAATCAACCCACCACATCAACACAATCAGGACTCCAAATAGCCACTGACTTCTCTTATATGAGTGTGCAGAATACAAAGCAAGGAGGTACCAAAAGATTATGAACATCTAGCACATGTAAGCAAAGCAATGGTAGAAATAAAAGCACTTACAAGATATAAATAAAAAAAAAAAAAGGCTACATAGACTCTCTGCTCTCCACAACCAATAGTATTTACATTTCTTCACCCCTTTCTAATCACAAATTCCCCTCACTCTAGGAAGGTATCTTTATTACTATGAGTTTTCTCAGAGTCAGATTGGAAATGAGGAGCATTCATGCTACAGAGAACACAGAAGTCCCTGTCCCACAATGCAAATATGGTTACTTTCTCACAAATATACTCTACTGTACCTTAACTTATTAAAAGAGAATATTGAAAGTATTGAGGAACTCATCACTCTAGCCATGGCAAGGTGTAAATATGCAATTCAAACAAGTGTAGATACACATTCAAAATTTCATGTATAATATATATAATATGCATTTCTCATTTTGGTAACAGTTCTTTGTTTTAAGCCTTCTTATCCCAGAAGTCCATAGCCAGTAGATTTCAGCTAAAAGTAAACAATCCAGAGAGAGTCTAAATTATATTAGGCTATTGATTATACTTTCTATGTTCTACAATTTTTATTCATTTGTGTAACTATTTTCTTTCTTGACACAATCTTAACTAACCCTATAAAGATTTTTACCAATCTAATTTTCTAAATGAATAAGGTAAAAGCAGATCTATGCTAACAGCTAACTGAAGCTTTTTAAGAATTTTAGAAAACCTGAATTTGTGTAATAGACCAGAAAACAAAGGGGAGGAAGGTTTCACCTTGAGTATCAATAACTTAAACAACCCAGATGGTTTATTGTCACTGAAAAGCCTGAGATCTGGAGATTTCTTAATAACAGTAAAATGAAGAGACACAATCTTTCATTAACATCTTTTTTTATCAGCTCTTTTTCAAGGATGTCAGTTGAATTACAAAATAGGCAATTATAATTTAACAAAGTTTCATTAAAAAAAAAAAAAGACAAACTTAGTTCCATTACAAGTGATTTTGTAATTAATATATTCCTTTTGTCCCTTCTGTCCTTTTATCTGTTCTCAGAATCATCCTTGAAAACTAGGCTATTTGAGGTGTACATTTATTTTCATTTGTAAGTGAATTTTATAGCAAATTTAGTTTTCTGAATTCATGGCTCTATGACTCTGCATGTCATTCTGTTTTATTGTATCTATTATTAACAAAAAGATTGAAGGAAATGTCTATTTCTCAGGCTATTTCTTCAGAAACCAATAAAGAATTCAAGAATACATCATCTTCTGTGAGGACTAAAAAAGCTTTGGAAAAGTAATTTTAAAAGCAATAATGCTTTTAAGATAAAAGCAGAATGGGATAATACATTTCAAAAATAGTAGTATTTCCATTATGAAATAATCCCAAATTAGTAAACAATGTAGCCTTAGAAAGTAGGATCAAAATACTTCCAGGTTTTTCACTTCTTATGAAGTTATCCCTATGAAGAATTTGCACTGCGAATTCTATAGAACTTAAAAAAAAAAAGAAAACCAAATAAAATAAAATTTTCTTCATTTTGTGCTTAAGGAATTTCTTCTCCCCCAGTCTCAAACAATCATGACAGTAATAAAGTATAAATCCCATGAACAGGTCAGCACTGACAGTAAGTACAGAAACAGAGAAACACTAATTACTTTCTCCATTCTGCCAGCAGGCCTGTTTATAACACAGACAGTGGTGCATTGATATGTCAGCAAAATATGTGTGAATAATGTGGAATTTCACATTTTATTAGACAGGCTTAGCATCATCCTTTGCAAAGTTCTGTTGTTAAATTCAGTCAACCAACCAACCCCAATGGTAGTCAGTGCCTTCCGTTTTCTTCCTTAGTTATTCAGAACAACTCACTGCTTTGGAGAATTTCCCATTTCACTCCAGTAGCATCCTTTATTCAGTATACATGCTTATGCCTCATTCTTAGATGTTAAACCAAGTGAATACAAGGTTAAATCCATGCAGGGAAACTCCACGTATTAATTCCCTATGGTCACAGATTATACATGTACCTGTTATTTTGACAAAACCAAAAGGCAAAGCAATTTATAAACGTATTAAAAATGCAAATACATCTTCTAGCTGTACTTCAACATGCTTGGAAACACTGTACTTTGAGTTTCTCTCATAGCCCAGGGTTGGATTAAGTCAATTCATGTGATGTAACTAGCTGAAAGTAACTACAGAGAAAAAAAAAACTTGGGTCTATAGCTAGTCTGTAGATCTTGCATTTTAATTATAAGGTTTTTAAAGATTGTACAGGCTAGAATAGCAGAATTAATTTATCCAACTGCATCTGAAATAAGAATAATGGAAGACTGAGTCTGAAGAAGACTGGATCATCAATCAGAATTTTTTAAACTGTCAGTTGCCTGAGCTATGTTCAGCCTAAGTGACAAAAGCTATAACACCATCAAATTAATGCCATCAGAGATACCATTCAACCAAAACAACAGGGGAGAGAGGGAGGGACAATACACTGACTAAATTTTAGAAGCATCTCACTTTGTCAGTTTGAATGGCTTAGTTATAAATGGAATATATAGAAAACTGTTACATTGTACACAGACCTCTATACAGAATAGACCTGAATTATATTCACTGTAATTTTCAGGATTTAATACTGCTGGCATTGTATTTTACACCAAATACCTCTGCAATAAATATTGCTGGAATATGCTCTTTCCATAAAGAATCAATTCATCTTCTTTTAGAAAGCATGTGGTATACTCCAAGGTTGTACAGAAAGGTTATTCCAGCATTTAGGATTTTTTTTTTTTATTAATTTTTTTTAGAATTTAAAATTTTAATTTTGTCCTAATATTTGCAGTAATCAATGCCACGAGAAAAAACAAACAAACAAAACCAACAAAAACAAAACAAAAAAACCACACACCTCAGATTACCCAGGAAATGATGCCAAAAAGCAGACATAGCAGAATAGGAATCATCATTCACAATAATAATCCTTAAATGTTTGGCAGGAAAGAGGAGTTTTCTTCACAAGAAAAATATGGACAGTAATAACTTTCATAAGAAATGTCATAAACCTCACTCAGGATGCAGAACTAACCTAATATTCACCTTCTGCAGAGAGAGTTTGGAAGTGACAGACTATTAGTAAACTAATTAATATTGCATCATAAATGGCTAAATTATTTTTCATGGCTTAATTATAAACCTTTATGAACTTTCAGACTGTCCATTGTTAATACCACATATTACCTTAAAAATATTCCCAGTAAATGCAGAAAAATATATCAATATTCACAGAAGAATGCATCTATTAAATATTTTTTTCTACAAAATGCAACTCAATGCATCCTCACCTGTTACAATACTAATACAACTATTCTAATACAGGTATGCAATTGGATTTTTGCAGGTACACACTGATCCAGAATCTGCTTGTAATAAAATACAACAGGATTGTGAGGATATTGCTTTCAGGAGTGCAAGAATTGTTTATTCAACACAGACTCTCAGGAGGGCTATGTCCTGCTAGAAAATAATGCAGACAAGTCACAGTGGAGCTGTACAGCCAAATAGTTGGTGATAAGGATTTAATGTCCAAGCTATACTCATTTTATTGGTGTCTGGGTTTGCTATTTAAACTTTGGGCTAACTCCAGCCTGGGCCCCTGGACTGAATGACAATTTGCTTTTGAAGTTGCTCCTGGAGCATATCTCCCATATCAGTTTAATCCAAAAGCAAGCCAAAAAGGATAGTGAAAGGATCAGCAGAGAATGCTTCGAACAGCAAACAAAAATATAAATGGGGAACAAGCAGATTTGCTTCAAACTAAATTCTTAATCCAAACATAAATTGGACATACCCCAGAGATCAACAACTTGACATTTTGTCCAGATATGTTTTGCTGAAATGTGATAAAGTGGGAAATTTCACACCTATTATTGCTGAAAGAAAAAAAATTCACTGAAATCTCTATAGACACCATCAGCTCTTTAGAGTCAAAGGATCAAGCCATTCCGATTGATAAAATTGCATCTAGAAAATAAATGCATTTTCCTTTAAATGGAAAAAAAAACAACTATAGTAACAGACTCCCTCCCAAGACACAAATTCAAATAAATGGGAGCTCAAAATATCCACTGAAACTGCTCTGAAGAAGAAATATCTCTCTCATAGTCTTCCATATCTCACTCTAAAACAACAGGGACCTTCAAGAGTGGCAGTGGAAAATGTACATAGTCATACTGCCTGGAAGAAGAAACCAAGACAATGCACTGAAATAACACCACAAAGCAACAAGAAACACAAGAAAGCAGAAAGAAAATAGGCTGGGGGACTGTCAGGTCAACTGTCACAAACAAAAAAGCAAACACAGATTTGGCCTTGGTTCTGATCCAGTCTGTTCCTAAGTGCTCCAGGTGAAGCCAACAGTGAATTCCCAGGCTTTGTATTTGTCTCAAACCAGAGGGCTCTGTCTTGAGTCTCTCATGGGCTCCCTGCTCCCCTAGGGGAGGCAGCTAGGTTCTTCTAAGAGGAATCTATAGAAAAGCTGAGGGACTAGATATCAGGAAGAAGTTGTTTCCCTTGAGGGTGGTGAATCAGTGGCACAGGCTCCCCAGGGAGGTGGTTGAGGCCCCATCCCTGGAGCTATTCCAGGGGAGGTTGGCCAAGGCTCTGAGCAGCCTGCTCTAGTTGAGGGTGTCCCTGCTCCCTGCAGGGGGGCTGCACTAGATGCCCTTTGGAGCTCCCTTCCAGCCCTAAACATTCTATGATTCTATGACTGTTTCATTCTTACATCCTCTTTTTAGTGAGCTTTTAGTACAGACATCAGTAGAAAAGTTTTCTTTTTCATTTTTTCCTATGCTGGAAAACAGTCAAGTACTTCTTTGCAGGTACACAGAGGAAAAACTTCCTACAAATTTCAATTGATGACTCCATGAAATCAGCAAAAGATCTTAAAGATGTCAAAACCTCCTGCCTGTGAAGTGCATTTAAGAAAAATCTAGTTTTGATACTTGCTCTTCAAGAGTGGTGTGTTGGAAAAATGAGTGATAGAATACACATTTTCCCACTCATTAGGAAAATCCTTCTCTCAGTCAACTTCAGTAATAACCCTGATAAACATGAAATCACACAGAGGCAGGTTTCTAGATTAAATTTTCTCTTGCAGCTTCTGCCTCAATTTATAACTTCAAAAAGGTTATAATTTGGGATAAGATTTTGCAGTTCCTTCTTAACTGCTTACTCATGCCAATGTTTCAGTCAATAGCTTTGCATTATTTAGCAGTCAATGAAAATACAAGGTTGTTTTATATGCCTGAAAGATAGCCCTTGTAGTTTAAACTGCTAAATTTAGGTTTTAGTAAGGTATAATTATTCACACAGCCTTGAAGATGTTGGCCTTTGCAGATGGATCCAGGCTTGCTGATTGAGTGACCTCTAGATTTCTTTCTCACTGCACTAAGGCAACTGACAGAGGTTACTGACACTTATATGCATATCGATGATCTGGAGGAAAGGAGGCTTCTCACAAGTAGTCAACATGGATTCCGTAAGGGGAAATCATGCTTGTCTAATCTGATA
>JAOEGS010004377.1:1846-20056 GCA_025447755.1 Corythornis vintsioides | reverse complement strand
TAGATGATCTTCTAGGTCCCTTCCAACCCCTAATATCTATGAATCTATGAATCTATGAATCTATGAATCTATGAATCGATGAGCCTGAAACACAGTTTCAGGGTTGGATTAAAATTGTCTTAATCAAGCTTTCCCATGCTGTTGTGTAGAACATGAGAACAGCTTTAATGCAGACCAGTAAAAAAGTAGAAATGTAATAGCAAAGTTAATTTTGATGTCATTTTATAGCCCTGTTATTTTGTAAATATATGAAAACTGGAAACTTTCTGGACAAACTGAAAAATTGATCTGCAAGTACTGGCAGAATCTTAAGCCTCCTATGGATACATGACTATGGCAATGATGTGTTTCTTTCCTGGTCAGCAAGCAATCTAAATATATCTGTTATTTACAAGTATGTTGCTTCATCTATCAAGTTTGCACTGAACAGACTGCACTTAGGTAAGTGAGGCATGGCAGTGAGTGATAAAAATGAAATACTACTCCCACTTCAGCTATGCTAATTGAGCTATGTACTGCAAATGTTTACAGCCCTTTTTACAGTAATACCTCTAAGAACACATCTTTATTAAAATTGACCCAAAATGTTCCAATTAAGTTTTCCTTTTCAGCTAATTTTAATCAAATAAAAGGAAATCATAAGCCCAACTCAAAAACCCCCATAATTTTAAAGCCCAAAGGATTTCAAAAGCCCAATTCAATAATATCAAGTACTAATTTACATAGGAGAAAAAAAGTTTGCATGATTACAAAGTCCCATTTCTTCTACACTGGCTGTATAATGAGAACAGCCCTTTGAAGTCAGTAGTACAAGTTAAAATCATTTGATACCTACTCAACAATGAGCAGCAGCTGTCCACATGTGCTACACACTCACAAATGGGTAGTGCCCTGGAATGATATATTTATATGGAAATTCAGTATCAATCCTATTTTCCTATGGCTGTAATGACAAATATTTGCCCCTTCATTTCATAGGGGACTAAGAAAAACATCCTTCAAGCCTTCCAATGGGCAGATGAGGTACCTAATTTACTCCTACCCAATTGTCCAAGAGGTTTGCTCTAGAGGGAAGGATGTGAAGAAGGAAGAATGGGATGGATTTCTGACAAAGTTCTTTCAAGTGCTGCTGCTGTATTTTTATCTACATGTACATATTCTGCTGCTGCAATTTTCTCTAACTGTGATTCTGTCTCATTAATGTTAGCAAAACATTTCATGGCTCTCATTTAAAGGAGATTTCTCTGACTCATAAGGAAATCCAGGCAGGCTGCACCAACTTTCCTACACTTATCAGGAGGGGTTTAGTATTTTCTTATGCATTCAAGGAATATTAATTCATGCAGCCTTTGCAAAACACCAGGGTGGGCAACATCTGTGCAAAGAAAATATGGATTCAATATAGCAGATTGCAAGGCAAGAGTCTTTGGAGAAGAAAGAAACATTACATCCATTTTAGAGTTTGTGCTATTCATAGGCTTTAAGGCACAACATTTTTTTTTTATTATTATTGCTTCCCTACAATCTGGGAAGTGAACAAGCTTTACAGATAGCAAAGCCTCATGCAGTAGTCCATAATTCCACTGCTGTTTGAGGTGGAGCATATAGCATAGTGCATATCTTTCAAAGCTTTTGAAATTTTGGCTGGTTTCCTTGAGTTGACTCAGGAGTTAGGCCTTATGTTTTTACCATCCATGGGTTCTCTTACCAGTGTCTAGGAATCAGTACATACTGCTCTTACTGCTTTTTTTCTATCCAGAACTTAAACATGGATAAGCAAGAAAATCTTTCTTATATAAGTGATTTTCTTAGTATTATTTTTAAAACGAGCATAAAAAACCCCAAGGATTTTAATAACAAGTTTGTGTGTATGGTTCTCTAAAGCTGTTACTAAAGTAACTCTAGAGACATTCTTATCTTGGCCAGGTTTCAGTTGAATTGCCTCTATATCAATGAGAGACCAGCCTTTTCATTAACCCAGTCACACTTCTTTTTCTTCTGTTGGCTTTGTTCTTTCTAATTAAACCAGATCTATGAAGGAGATCAAGACAAATCAGCAGCACTCATTACCCTTACATTGGTGACTGCTTTGGACAATAGTCCAGAGAACAAAGAGCACTCAAAGTTGTTGCTTAACAGTTCTTAAGCCTCAATAATCATTTGACAGAGTCTTGAACCTTTCTTTCACTACAGTGTTTCAATTCAATCAAATATCCACTTTGTATTAATTTACCAAAAAAAAAAAAATATTCCATAGAGGAAAAACAAAAACATGCACTGAATAAACAGTTTTGAATGAGTTGTTTTGTAAGATCTATTTAATTTAGTAAATTCAACAAATTTGTTATTACAAAGAAAACTGGTGTATAATTATGTTAAGGGCAAGTGTAGGGAGGATGGAGCCAGACTCTTCTCAATATCATCCAGTGACAGGACAAGAGGCAATGGGAGTCAGTTGGAGCACAAGAGGTTTAGGGGAAACACAAGGAAAAACCTGATCCTGCTCTGGCAAGGAGGTTCAACTAGATGATCTTCTAGATCTCTTCCAACCCCTAACATGCTATGATTCTATGAAGATTCCTTTTGGGATGTCCAACTGAAACCATCAGGTTGTTATAGCAACCATGAACATCCAAAACAATTGTTTTAAGGGAACATGAAATAAATTAACAAATACTTCCAATGTATATTTAACATCATCCCTCCTGTGATACATTTTCCTTTGTCCTCTGACTCTTGCACCTTTCAGTTAATACAGTTGCTTCCATATAGTTTTAATTGAAGACAAACACAAGTAATATTTTCAAAACACAAGAAAATATTGATTTCTTGAGTTCAGACACTTCAAGGCACAAGTAAAAGTTATGTTCAATGTGTTACCTCAAAATACGAAAAAGATTTAACATAGAACTTGGATTTCCACCTCAGTCTGGCTCAGGTTTCCAGCCTGAGTTTATTCTCTCAAAAACACTTTTGCATGACTAATTTAACCACATTGCATATTTTCAGGTTTTGGATTCAATTACTTAAATAATACAGATTATAAATTTCTAATGCAAATGGCATTGTACTAAGCATGATGCAATTGTTATCAGAATCACACAATACACAAAGATGACTGAATCACTGGACTGAAACTTTGATCATACTGATTCTTAGATAACCAGTACATGATTTCTATTTCATAACAGAAGACAGATCCCAGTTGCAATGCAAACTAGGTTCTTCAATAAAGATAATTTTATAAATCTGAACACCACTCATTTGAAGGAAACTAATCAAGCAAAGATGTGACTACATTCAAGCAGCTGCCTGAGACATTAAATGAAGGTAAGAAATTTTAAAATAAACATATTCTTCTGTATCAAATGCTAAAGGAGTAAAATGTTCAATTGCTGAAGTTAATCTCTGGGAAAACTCAGCTAGCAAATCAAACAGAAATAAGAATGAAATCTTTTTAAAGTATACTTACAGCAAGATATATTGTCCTAGTATAGTATCACCATTAAATAGATTTTTCAATATTCACAATAACGTGGAAAATTTAAAGTGTTTCATTTTCTGTTATGTTTTAAAAAGGAAGCAGAATAAGATATTCAAAAGATGCTGAAGTGATTTGCAGTTCACTAGCAATTGGAAATGTTAAACAGCCCTATGAAGTATAGATACTTTTAAAACTGAGACCTTGGCAGTTTACACCCCAAACCAGCTGTATGAGCATATTTCTAGTTTCAGAATTGAGGGGCATTCAAGAAGTGTGGAAGGATGCTGGTGCTCTGCTGACATTCAACAAGAGTAATGGCACTCACCTGGATAAGTATTAACTTTCTAGACTACCATTAAACGAATAAAAAATAAAGTTTACATGAAATTAAATTAATATATAACTTAAAATCAAAATCATTTACGGAAGATAGGACTCAAAATGACAAATTTTGTATGAGACTAGAAGAGTAATAAAGATAAGTGGGAAGATATAGTAGTCTGGAAAGATATTTGAACGTCCAGTAACTAGCAATGATCTCATTTAAGAATTAGCACTACAAAAATCAATCTGTCCTATCTGAGAATGGTTCAATAGCTGGTACTCATGTACCAGAAAGCAGCTGCTTTTGTTGGTTCAGAACTCAGCATTCTTAGTTAGTAGTATTCTTCACCACAACCACTAAGATTCAAATGTAGATATACAACTACTTTTAATAAAAGTGTAGATGACTCATTGTTTGGTAAATTACTATAACAATAGCACATAATGTCATCAAGCTTGCTTAATAGTCAAATACCATGTTTAGGAAACATTTATGTCACACAGTGTCATAGAAATGGCAACCATGCTCAGAATAAAAAATATACCAAAATGAATTTTTCAAATAATGACAAAATTCTCAGCAGGAATTTCTAATATGGTTATCAGAGAGACATGTACAACAGAATAGAGAACAGTAAAACTATGTGCTGATGTCCAGCATCAATGAACTACACTGAGTGACAGTTCTGTTGCCCATATTTTAGAACAAGATGCTGAAAGACTGGAGAATTATCAAAGGATGGTAAAATGCCCAAAAAAAAAAAAAAAAAGCTTTTCAGTAAGAACTGTAGAAAAACTACATTTTTATTTTTTTTTTTTAAATAAAGACCAACCACTGATGTATCTGACACATATGCCTTAATGGACTTCATATATACCAAATATTAAAATATGAAGGAGAAAAACATTAGGAACATGTCACCTGGAAACATATAGACCTATATCTATCTGGGTGGTGCATTAATAAATCAAGTCAGTTTTTAATTTAAAGGAAACTTTTTCTATCATTTTCCAATACAAAAGAGTACATTTTTTTTAAAGGCAGCAGTTTCTTCTGGGTGAATAATTACATAACTCTGTGCAAAGCAACATCCTTTACAAGAACCAATGCCTCACAGCACATCAGCTTCATAAATAAAATATATGTCTGCTTAGACACTACGGATTTCACTTTACTCAAGTTGTCCTGAATTCATGCTGATTCAGTATTCTGCAAAAAGGGGTTTTTATAATTATTTTTACTAGAGTTTGTCTAGGAAAATGACAGATGCTACAATTTACTCAGAGTAAAAAATAATAAAAAATACACAAACATTTAAAATTGCTTTTCCATTGGTTGTGTCTGCATGCACAACTTAATGCAACATCCTCTCAAGAAATGCTTTAACACATCTTTCACTCACAACTAACAGTTTCTATCGTGCTTAAAATTTGAGCTCCAGATCCCAAATCCTTAGCCTTCAGGAATATCTGGGTTAAAGTCTAGATCAGTACTCTAGTTCTCCATGTTGCATTCAGCACAAAGGACAAAGGAATGAAGAGAAATATGAGACCATGCTGTGCTCCTGTGAAGGTCAGTTCTGGAAACACAACTGAATTAAATTAGTTACTGCATCAAATCCTTTGCTCTATCATATCAGTGATCTGAACTTCTACTTTTCAGAGATATTCAGGTCTGTCATTCTACATTTACATCTACCAGCAACCTTCTTTTTATAGACTTGTCAACAGCTGACCCTAAAACGTATTTGGTAACATTCTCTGAAGAATTCTTCCCATGAATAGATTTATAAAGTGATTGACAGTGAAAAATCACCTTGGTTTGCATCTTCATTATACTGGCATTAAAAGTTATGGAGAATGGAGATTTACTGTAAATTTACTCAACTCTGCATTCTATATATACATGTTTTGTATAGGAATATTAAGTCTTCAGAATTTCTTCAAGCAATTAGGAAAACATTATGTCAGAAAAAACACCAGCATTAGGACATAATACAGCTGAACAATAATGTAATATTGCACTGAATTGTTATAACCATAAATTCTGTTCTATTCACGGAGGATTAAAGAAAGATATGTTGTGTGACATGGATAAAATTTAGTATCACAGAGCTGTATGAATTTCTGCAGGTATAGTTTCTACCTTAGCAGGACATAAAGAATAAAATACCTTTTTCAGTGACAGAAAATTACATTATTTTTGTTGTGTGACATTCTAGAACAAAACCTACCACGGTGCCTATGGGAGCTTGTTCCAGGAATCCTAGTGCACGTCTACACAGTCAGATTGAATGCTATTGTAGAGAACCCCAGGAAAGACTTCAGATAACTTCAGAACAAGAAATATCCTAGCCATATTTTTATACTATCACTGAAGCAGTACACTCAGGTTTATTAGCTCAGTTTCCTTAGCTCAGATGCATTGCCATGAAAGATCAGCATTGAGGATCCACATTGTTATAGCTGCACCAGACCATGTTGTGTGGAGCTACTCTAACCCACTACATCTCACACTAGTCAGAGAATAAATTAGCCCTTAAATGCTTAAATGCAGTCCTCCCTACTACTCTTCACAGCAATATATACTTAGGTATGTGCACACACAGAGAAAGGAGATCCAGACCAGCAGCAAGATTGCAAGGTTTAACACAAGATTGTGTTGCAAGGTGCTAAATAATTCCAGCTTTTTTGATGATAAAAAATAGTACTTGGCACCTATAAGGAAGTTCTTGTCACTTCACAAGGATTAGGCCACAGTGAGAACATTAGGAGATAGTTTACTTTCTAATGTTTTAGGTCTGACTCATGGAGACTTGACATTTACAGACTTAATCAAATTTGAACATCTTCAGGCATAATTAAAAGTGAACCATTTTGAAAGTGCTTTTTATACTTTTTTTAAAAGAAGAAAATATATTTGTGTTGACTGTCTAAAAGAAGTGTGACAAAACCTAATTACATTTATTCAAAACCTAGCCCAAATAAAATAGCAAGATAATGGCACTCTTTCAAAATTAGAGCTGCAGAAGAAACGTACAGAGAAACAGACTGTAATAAATATAAACAAATCCAAGTCTGGATTAAGTGAAAAGCTGTTAGAAAAAGTGCAGCATTTTCATAAAAGCAGCATCATGATAAATCAGGGGAAAATAAACATCATCCTTGAAAAGCATAATGTCCCTTGCCTTTAAAATGACAATTCCACTTCAACTAAAGAGGGGTACATGGACCCAAAAAGCAAGGGATGAGGGACTGTGAAGAGTTTATGAGAAATTATCAGTCAGCAGGGGGTTAAATGGCAGCAGAAGCACATAAACTTGAGTTTTCAGTCAAATTCAGATGTTTGAGTTCACTTTTGGGACCTCCTACAGACCAGAGCTCACACTGAAACAAAAAGTCAATTTACTGTCTATTCACTGAAGTAAGGATATGCTCCCCAAGTGACTTCCAGTGGCAAAACAAAGAAAAACAAGGGCAAATGAACAAATAATGCCCATAGGAAAGTGCTTGGGACAGAAATCCTGAGGACATATGTATAGAGAAAAATATATACATATCCCTTAACTAATTCTCTAGTCTCTCTTAAATACTTCTACTTTCTGCCCCTCCTCCCAGATAACTTAATTACTGAGTCAGTTTCTGCCTGTCTTATTTTTCTCTACCCCTTCTTCTCCATTTGGCAATGGGGTTCAAGGTCATAGTTTATAATGCTGCCAGTCCACATACACCTTGTTCTTTACTCTTTGGAAGTGTGCTGCCATTTCATGCACTACAAATGAACACAGTACCTCCTTAGGGAT
Source organism: Corythornis vintsioides (assembly GCA_025447755.1). Lineage (NCBI taxonomy): Eukaryota > Metazoa > Chordata > Aves > Coraciiformes > Alcedinidae > Corythornis > Corythornis vintsioides. The sequence goes on along the minus strand of JAOEGS010004377.1, from coordinate 12,445 downwards.
TAATCCTGCAATCTTTTTTGCTGAGAACACTCCCAGTGGAAGAAGTCATTGTCTGTTTATCTAGAAACAGCAAGGATATAACAAAAATAATTTGTGTCATCATTAAAGCTTATTCACAACTGAAATAATTTTTAAAAAATAGTCATAAAACTGCTTTTCTGCATATTTTAGATGAGTTATCAAAAATATACAAGCATGTTACATAGACCAGCATTCAGATAGCACCTCTGCAACATGACATAGCATAGTGAAGATTATTATAACAGGGAACCTGAGATCTCTGTCATGATACCCGAATTCCAATTACAAGTTCCCACTTAGTTTTGTAGCTACCAAATGTCAAGTCAGAGCTGCCAAAGTGAGGAGAAACAGATGGCATAAACCCATTTAAGTCTGAGTTTTGATAATGGGTTCAGGGGTTTGTACAGAGAGCTTTTTTTATTGTGCCAAATGAAGTACAAAAGGATTTTTTAGCAACTATAAGAAAAAGACAATTTCAGGACAAATAAAAGACAATTCAAATCAAGAAAAATTAGATAAACTAGTGTAAGTTCTCCATTCAGTTGGGATTTTTATATTTGTTATCTAATATTTTCACTCAAAAAAAATAAAGTGCTTTAAAAAACTGCAAGTGAATCTTGTTTCTGAGTGCAGTTGAGAAAAGTCAGACTGCAAAATAATGTTTAATAAACAGAAGTAAATTTATTTTCCCAGTGCCTGTGGTATTGTTCACATATAAATCTTACATCTGGCCTTGTATTAAGGAGGTCAAAGAACTTTCAGCTTGAGCAAAGCAACAAAATAGAATGGTTTACCACTCATTCAAGTCCAAAAGAGAAAAAGTTAGAGATACCTGTCCACTGAAATCACCAAATTTGTGTTTACACTGAAATAAATGCATATGGCAAGAAACATACTCCTAAATGTGCTGATGAATAGGTTAATAATCTCATACAACATGCTGAGGAAGAACACATCAATTTACTGAAAACAAAACTGTTCAAGTTTTTATTTAAACTCTAGACCTTGTTTTATCCACTCAAATTCTGATATTTTACTTGGAAACCTGGCTGCCCTATGCTCTAATACTACATTCTCCAGCCACTAAATCCCTCTCCAAAACCCAATGCAATCCAGAGAACAAGCTATAAAAGGGAAATCTAAGAATTTGGTTTTACTTCCTTTTTACAAAGGGGGTTTCCTACATATTCTAGGCAAATTATTCAAGTCTTGTACTTAATGCACTCATTCTTCAACAAAACCATTTAAAAGCTTCCAACATTCCTTCCCTTCTCATTCCCAACCCCTGTCTGTGAAAGGAAAAAAGCTCCAGACTGAGAAATACAAAATAATAATTTCCAAGAATGATAGGGAAAATTATGCTATAGAAATACAAGTATACTAAATATATTATTAATGTCTTCAACAAAGAAATACTGCAGTGAGAGCCAGACTGAGGAGCTTCTCAAGCAAGCAGCCTCCATTCCTGGTTTCCTGTGGCAATCAGTGAAATAAATTTAGAACCAACATCTTAAGTCCACTAGTTTATATGATCACTTATTATTTTAGGCCATGTAGAATTTGGTCCTAAATGGAAAAGTATTCCTTTAAAAATTAATGTCCTGGGTTGTTGTTGTTTTGGTTAATTTTTTTTTAATGATGATATATCAAAACACAGAAAATAAACAATGAAAACACCTCTGGGAAAACAACAGAGGTAGGAGAAGTAGGAAATTAATAGAGTTAAATTAGCCAGCTATAAAGACAGATCTTTTTGCAAACAAGATTAGTTGCCTGGCATTTTATTTACCATATTATCATGCTATAAAGAACACTTCCAACTCTCTTCTTCTATATCTAAAAGTAATTTTAACCAAGTCAAGCAGCTCAAACAAACTATGTTTATCTCTACAGAAATGTTTATGAAAATACAGAGATTGTAGAGGAATCTCCAGTGAAATACAGTTATTACTGAAACTGCGTACAACTTTCAGCCTTCATAATGAGGGAATCAAATATCATCCAGCCACCCAGAGAAAGGAGGAAAAAAAAAAAAATTAAAAATTCATAGAACTGCAGTGGGAAATCATTAAGATCTAAAGATATTTCTTTCCTGTCCTACCAATAAACTGAATTCCAGGAGAAGGAAAAAGTTATTTGCCTCATGCTCCTGCTCCCACGATGAAACAACTAAGGTCATTTTCTCAAGTGAGTGATCAAATCCTTCCACACATCAGACCAGATTTGCTAGTTTTAGCATTTTAGATAACCAACTAAAGGTACTTACACCATGCCAGCATAAAAAACAGTAAGCTGGTAGGAGGAAAGATGGTTGCTGACAACTAATGCCCATAATAAGCCTTTTCTGATTTTCAGTTCTGCCAAGGCTCATTTACTCCATGTCTTTCCCCACCTGAAACAATCCAACTGTACATTGTTACCTCATTTCCCTCTCTTCTTTCCAAGTTTCATTGGCAAATATACTTTGGTCTTTGCCTTTCCCTTCTCCTATTTCTCACCTGAATCATTCAACTGTTTGGGTCTGCAGAGAATTCTGTAACAGAGTAGAGATTTTGCAGGAAAGGTGAGCAGCATCCAGCAGCCTGTTCCCCAGGAGTGCATAGGATCCACCCACAACTACTGTTTTCTCCCCTAGTTCCTCCCAAAGTGGTGTCTGTACATCCTGTCTCATTCTCAGAGCATACATATGAAGTCTCAGTCTAGACCTAGGCTGAAGTCCACAAGATGTAATAAGTAACCTTAAGCAACTCTTCTGCCTTAACCATTACAAATAAAATTATCAGTAAATAAGAAAAAAAAAAAAACAACAAAAAAACCACAAACCACCCAGTTGCATTCTTAAAACCTCTCAGATCTACAGAAGACTTGGTCAGAATTATGACCCTTCCTAACACAAAGGAAGGAAAAAAAAGACTCAGTGTACCTTTGTAATAATAATTTAGCATGAAATTTCAGTTTGTAGGTATTTTTTTCTAAACTAAAATTCATCATGAGGTGGCCACCATCTTTCTTCCAGTTTTACACTGATTATCTATGGTGATTATCACTCCTACATTCATGTGTTTGCAGAATCACATCCTAAACCAAGAGCATCTAGAGTCATAAATGGGGAAAATCATTAAATAAGTTTAGCTTTACAGATACTGAAGTAGCCAATTAAGTTTCTGCAAATAAATCTGTTTATTGAAGGCTAGGATGACTACAGCAAGATAATGCAAAGCAGTTAAAATTTGCCAGTTCAGTTGATCCTTCTGCTGCCAGAATGGTGAAACTGCTAAAAGTCTATTTTACACAAAATTTAGTCTTCATCCAGGAAAGAATCATGTGTTGGTCTGCTATTTTACATGTCTCCAATAACTAAATATTCTATGCTTTTTCTTTTTCACTCAGATCATTTTTTTTCCTTGACAGCAATAGCACATTTTTCTCATTTTATCAAAAATATGGTAGGAGTGATTCAATAGCAGAAAATAATCATAAAGTACTATAAGTATCAAAATTGTTGAAGAGTAATAATTAAGAAACATGCACTTTATATTGCTAAACTCTAGGGCACTTGACTTTGGCATTTTTCCTGAGATACACATACACCTTTTCTGCATGGAGCTAGATGTTGGTTCCTGTAAATTATGAAACAAAAGTAGTACTGCTGAAAACAAAACGTGACCTTTTTCAGTTTTACTGATTAACTCTGCAGAGAAATAAACACCTTATCTCACAAAATGTCCTGGTAACTCATGGAGAAAGAAATCTCTTACTGATTCATAAGTGGGAGAATAAGGTCTAAGCAGCCTACAGTAGATCATAATACAATAACAACAAAAACCCACCTTTTTTTTTAATTACATAACTAAGTTGTTAGCATGATGGTTGAAAAAAAAGGCACTCAAGTCACTGTTTTTGAGTGCCATTCTAATACTCAAAAATCAAAACAATTTAATACATTTCCACAAGTTAGACTTCTTACTGCATGTGTTAGGGCTACATTCTCTCCCAACTCTGCCCGAGCATTAACTCCTTATTCCTGCATCTCCCACTGAGGATCTACTCCTTCTTGTTAAAACCTAGCATTAAGTAGATGAAAACACAACAGCAGTCAGAATCTCAAAGCTAGTGTTAAGCAGGAAAATAAAATAGATTTAAATCTATAAGTCTCTGCCACTTTTCATAAACAAATTCTTTGCTGTTGTTGCAATGGAAATTTCTGACACCACTATAACGTTAATGTAAATTTTACTCTTGTGCAAAGACTTGCACAAACAACAACTGCCAGCAAATACCATCGAATGACTCTTCATGGATTTTATTTCATTATTTCCAACAGGTATTTCAAGAAGCAAAAGGTCAGGGCATCAATAACCTCCTGTATCACCAAGATGGAATTCAAGAAGAAAAACAGAACCCTGCTCTTAAAAGTCATGCTCCTTAAAACTTTGAAGTTATACTTCTCTCCCTTTCTTTCCCCTGGGAAAGTTTTATTCATCAATCTTAACCTAATTACAGGAAAATTTTAGTAAAACTACAGCATTCAATTTACTTAGAATTAAACCTTTATTGTTTTTAAATGCTGGAAAGTTGGATGGCTCTTCTCCAACAAACAGTGGAGTGCATTTTGTTGTTGTCACCATTTAATTTTTTTTTTAGCTCTAGGAGAATTTCAAGTAGAAAAGGAAAAATTTCAGAAACCCATTAAGTAACTTCACAGCTTTCTCAGTAGTTCCATTCTACTATATTGGCAATATTGTCAAAGTTTTACCACTGCTGAAGGTCACACTACCAATAGCTGAGACAGAAAAAAACACCATAAAGTTATGTGTGGTGATGCTACTCTATTTGCTTTGATCTGTTTGCAATAATTATTTCTAAAACTCTTAGGAGTTGCATACATTAAATATCCCATATTTAAGTCAATATCCAATATTATTATTATTGTTAATATTATTAATATCCAATATCCCATATCCAATAATATTTAACTTAAATGGAAATACATAGGTTTGTGTCTGTATGTTCATTTTTCTTTACTCTTTGTGAAAAAATACTACTTTTTCGACGTTCAGAACTTTCTCACACTGACATTTTATTTTATTTTGTTTTGTTTTTTGGGGTTTTTGCTTGCTTTTTTTTTTCTGGTAGAAATGCTTTCTTTAGTTTAGAAAATCCATACCTAAACATCTGCAATGAAAAGATAATGCAATTAAATTAATGGCAGCTGGAATCTTTACATATAAAAGAATCTATGAACCTCTCTGACAGAATTTCATCCCTTTTTATCTATTTGTTGTTCTTGCACTTGTCCCTTCAGCATAACAAACAATGCAGTCTGATAAAGCATTGATTACCCCCAAATGCTTTAGTTGGGAGAGAAAAAGAATAAACCTTGAGAAATGTGTCTGTTTCATTTATTCATAGAGGATTACATTGGCATACAGCGTGGATCAATTGCCTTCAATAATATTCTTCTCAAGACTGGTGTGAATCATTATTAGATCAAATTTCCACACTCTGGCCTCTCCCCCTCCTAAATTGCAACTGCCCCACTGGGATCAGATCATCCCTTGGTTTTAAGCAAGTAGCTTGAATTACAGAAATATCCCTATAATCTTAGGAATGTACTCTAACATCTTAACACTGCAAGCACACGAGGTAAAAATCACAAGAACCCACAATTTTTGCTTCAAAAAAACCCTCAGTTTATCAGTGTTACCTGACTGAGCCTTCTCTGACTCTTGGCAATCAGAAAGGAAGTAGAGGTTATGAGACTTGTACTGCAAACTGGTACTTAACATGTAAACTTTTGCTAAGGTCCCTGTGCATCATGCTGTGGAATTCTATTTTAATACATGTTTTATCTGCTACTCTGAATGTCTCCATCAAAATCAGTTAAGTAAGCATATGAACCAAATAAATGGACAAATAAGAGACAAATGCTTTCCCCAACATTTAAAATTTCAAGTTTAGTCCATATTGCCTTGCATTCAGAAGGCATAAAAAGAAAAAGCAGACATTTGAATCTCTCTAAGATTCAATTGATTGAATCTTGATTTCAATATATCTTTAAAGACTGTGCTTTACAGACATTTCCTACAGTTGTATAATTAAATTCCTTCAAGGCATACCTTCCAAACCAGCAATTTTGCATCAACATTTGGTGTTGAATCCATACACACTCTTACAATCAGGTATTGCATTTCTGCTAGAAATCAGTAAAAACCAGTTCCCTAGAACACTTACCAGCTGCAGACATTAATGTGAGAATATTTACTCTGTTTCAGTCCCAAAGCAAAGACCTCAGATCCAATCACCTTTGACATTTTTCCTGGGCCCCAGACTTCACACAGACACTGAAAGAATGGTGTGGTGTCTTGAAATGGAAATCTTGCCCATCTTCTCACATATACTGCCTGACCCACAAGAGACTTGCCACTAGCACCCTTTGCTGCACCTTCTGCTCTGCACTAGCACCTTAGGATGAGCAAGTACAGCATTCAACTTTCTCTGCTCTTTAACATTTACCTCACTCTTGGTTTAGCATCTGCATGTATGGAAAAAGTGAGACAAAACCAGCAAGATCCTACTTCACTTTGACATTAAACTGACATTGCTTCTACAAAAACAAGTACATAGGATCTAAAATTTATGTTCAACCAACTTGAAATGAAACTACCACAAGACAAGGATACAGCAGCCAAATTAGATAACAAATGAGAAAAAAATTGGGTTTAACCCAAAAAATCTTGGATTTAACCCATATAGATTAAGATTTTTTAATTATACCATGCCCCAAGAGTTACTATTTCAAGTTTTATTTGGTTGTTATTCTTTACTAATTTAGTTTCATGATTCACTTGAGTGTCTGACAATAACCATATCTTTAAAGTCATCTGATGTTGTGGCTTGCATCTGATAACTGCTAACATGCCCCAAACTGCTCTACACCATCTTAAAACCAAGGGAGTCCAAGGACTAGTGAACTCAGGCTAGTTTAAGACAGTACACTTCAGAAGGACACTAGAACAGTACTGGGGTGTATTTATAGCTTTTACCTCTGTTCACTAAAAGAAATGGTACCTAATCAAGTTCATTAAAATCAAACACCTCAAGATTTCGTTTTATTTAAAGTGAATTACTACAGATCCAATGAGGGTTTATTGTTTTGAATAGTATCATCTACACAGGAATTAAAGAAGATTTTAATTAGTCCATTTTAAAGTAACTTGTTTACCTATTCCAGATAGATTTCTTGTAAGTGTTCTGTTGCTATATGCTTGATGCTGACTTCTAACTGGACTCATTTAGGCTGGAAAAACCCTTTAAGATAACAATCCAGCTGTAAACCTAACACTGCCAAGTCCACCACTAAACCATTAAGTTTTCTCTCTGTCTCTTGCTATTACAAATGGAAGGTGAAAGTGTAATATCCAGAACAAGTATACGAGCCAGACAAGAGTATTTGCAGTTACCACAACTTCCAAAGCCAGTCTTTAAAAAGCTGCTCTGCTTCAGCTTCCTGTTTTTCAGAAATCTTCAGATAAAATAAGGAGGAAAAAGAAAAAAGAAAGTTTTCATCAAGTTTCAGATCCTGTCTAGCACTCCACACTATGCATGATATACATCAATCTAAAATTCCATCCCTATCATAACAGCAAGAGTTAACATGCTAATTGACCTGTCACTCCCATGGGCTTCTTTGATCACTGAAGCTGCATATATATCCTGCCAGGTTTAAATTTAACACTGAATTAATGTTTTATTGATTGTTTGATGTTTGTCTAGGTCGATAAAATAAAAATAAATTGCTCAGTCAGTGAAAAAATACAGAACAAAAAAAAGCTTGTCTGTGACTTGTATAACAACTTATTGAATGATTGTGAAGTTCTAGCTTCATGGTGGGGGGAGGAGTTAGGCTTTGTTTGCAATCCTTATCTCCTATTTAACATAGGTCAGAAATAAATAACCATTAACCCATTTATTAAATGGCCTCTATCATGTGACTGTTTTCCCCTAGTTAAAAAAAAAAATAAAAATCAAGAAATACAAGGTTTGAGTTCAGCCCCAGAGAAAACCATCTCCATCTTTTAATCAGGCTCTGCTTTGCACACAACTAGAAAATTGTGTAAATCTTTATTGATCCAGGCACCTGCAATACAACCCTACAGCAGCTTCTGACTTACTCCATCTCTTGACACTTAATTCAACTCTTGAGCACAACTCCAAGCAAGCATTCACTAGAAGAAGTCCCATATGTGTAGGAACATGAGAAAAATAATTATACTGCAGAAGTCAGCTATAGGAAGAGTGATGGTGTTTCTGTGCCATCCAAGTACCCCTTCAGCACCAAGACCATGCAAAAAGTTAGACATCCCTTAGTCCCTCAGCACATCACAAAGAACACCCAGCAGGACAGAGAAGCAAGACTTAGGAGGCCTGATGGTTTTTGTGTCAAATCCCAGATATCCCACATGGCCTTCATCATTCATTCACAACTATGGGTGAATGCATCCTCACCACATTATAACATCTCTGGGGATCTTTCATTGTTGCTGCACCAGCTGGATACAGGTTAGAAGACTAGAAAACAAACCCATGGTAATTGTATAGACTGCTAGAGCCTGAAAATGTTAAGGAACAGAACATCACTGCTTCACAGCAGTTAAAAACAGAGAAGAAATCCTCTGCACCATTGCAGGGCAGCTACAGGCACCCAGGTAGCAACCCAGGTGGCCTGAGCAACATGAGAGCAAACAGGTATGTCAAAGCACCATGCAATGCAGGCAAACATTAGCCTGCAATAATAAATCACAAGATGGAGGTAATTGCTGCTTCCAAGCAACACATTATGGCATCAGTTATATTATGAGTGAATTGCTCAGTGCAGACTATCTTTTTGTTCAAAACAATTCATTAGAGGATAAATTCCACTGTGTGGGCAAGACCTTAGACTAGATGTAGCAGTTCAAAGCCAAAGAACCATGAATCTCAACCTGAACTTTTTAGGGGGGTTATTCTACATTCTTTTGACATTCAGCACACATTCTCCTTCTAATTTTAGAGGTGGTAAAGAAATACCTCATATATTGCAACCTGACAGCTGTGCAGGTGGATAGATGAGTCATAGAAATACTATTAAATTTTTTTTTGTTTTCCATTTAAGTACCACAAGCTTAACCCTTCACAGCCTCAGTGAATCATTTAGATGGGTATTCAAGTAAATGCTACCCAATACAATCAGGTACTCTCTTCCCATATAGATGGGAATAACTGGACAGAAGGCATGGAAGAACCAGGGCCCTGTGCACTGGAATGGCTGTATTAGGGAACACATCTAGAACTGCTACTGCTTTCACAAAATAAATTATAATCCTAAATATTTTAAGATACATTCCATGCAAGTTGAAAATCTGAAAGTACTTACTGATGTGCAGCCATCTGAAATTTAAGAACTATAATGTTCTGAAAAAGTGGTGTCAGTTTTTCTTTCACCTAAGCTGTTAAAGAAGCAGTAATTAACACCATGTTGGCCCACATAAATCACAAAAGCATGTTCTGTTAGAGCACCAGTACTTTTACTTTAGGCTTTAAATTACCCCTCACAGTGTTTATCTTTTAGATGCAGGCTGCACAGAATGCAAGAGCAGCACAGTAACTACTGAGACCACAGGAACAGATGTAGGAACAGTACGCACATTTTCACATGAACCTTTTCTTCAGTAGTTGGATAAATTCAGTTACAGCTGTCAATTGTGCCACTACACAGATCACATTTAATAGTTATTCTTACCTAGCTGAGAATATGCACAGGAGAGAACAACTCCAAGACCCATAAAGCATTAGATCTGAATGCTAATCCAGAAGGTGAGATACAAGCTAGACTTCTGCACTAGCAACATTTCTGCTTCTTTCCCCCTTATTTTTTCCAGCTTCCATAACCTTAACTACATACTTCTGTTAGCAGTTCTGGTCCAAGACATCTACCCTAAGGTTGCATGAAGTAAATTGCCCGGTAAGCAAAAAAAGGAGTCAGATTTTAGCCAAATATTTGTCACATGAAGCTAGATTACCCAAAGTTTTGCTTTCCATTATGCCTTTCAAAGTAACTATTCCATGTAGAAGGCCATTAGAAAGACACAGGGAAGCTCCCTCCAGCTCATTGCCAACCCCTGTTACTGCTTTCTGACTGTCACTAAAAGCTCTTGTTTCTAGTTTTTGGTTTTGGTTCTACTAAAAATTCAGTTCACAGGACTAAAGCTATTCCCCACACTACAACATGATCTAAGGATCTTGAGCAAGCTTAAAATAAGAAAGCCTGAGTATGAGAATCTGCACAGACAAGGTCACATAATGCTCAGCAGAGGATAGTTTATCATCCTTCTGAGAAAAGTAAATTACCCATGATAAGCCTTGTGCTACTGCAGCTGGACTTCTACAAATACCCAAGTTACCCCATTTAAAGTTTGGGTAGACATCCACAAACAGGAATGGAAGCTGTAGTCTCAGACTCAGCTGCTTTTTCATCATTTTATATATATATATTATTATTCTATATCAACAATTATTATTATATAATTATATATCAAC